>VMDO01021647.1:0-35012 GCA_007922755.1 Pedetes capensis | reverse complement strand
GAAGAACGTGGCATCAAGATTGGAGGAAGACTCATTAACAACCTGCGTTATGCAGATGACACCACTTTGCTTGCTGAAAATGAAGAGGATTTAAAACATTTACTGATGAAGATCAAAGATCATAGCCTTCAATATGGGTTACGACTAAACATCAACAAAACAAAAATCCTTATGACTGAGTCAGCACACAACTTCACAATAAATGGAGAAAAGATTGAGGTTGTCCAAGATTTTACTTTGCTTGGCTCTATAATCAACACCCGTGGAAGCAGCAGTCAAGAAATCCAAAGACGCATTGCTCTAGGAAAAGCTGTGGCAAAAGACCTCTTTAGAGTATTGAAAAGCAAGGATGTCACATTGAAGACGAAGGTGCGTCTGACTCATGCCATGATATTTTCAGTGGCATCATATGGTTGTGAAAGCTGGACATTGAACAAGAGAGACAGAAAAAGAATTGATGCTTTTGAATTGTGGTGCTGGAGACGTCTATTGACTATACCATGGACTGCCAAAAGAACCAACATATCTGTCCTAGAAGAAGTACAACCAGAGTGCTCCTTGGAAGCAAAAATGACCAAACTGCGCCTTACATATTTCGGACATGTAGTCAGGAGAGAACAATCCCTGGAGAAGGACATCATGTTTGGAAGAATGGCAGGTCAACGCAAAAGAGGAAAACCCTCCACCAGATGGATTGACACAGTGTCTGCAACAATGGGCTTAAACATAAATAAGATCGTTTGCCTGGCACAGAATTGGCAAGTGTTTCGATCTGCCGTACATAGGGTCTCTATGAGTCAGACTCGACTCGACGGCACCTAACAACAACAACAATCCTCACAACAACCCTATGTGGTAAGAATTACCTTATTTTAAAGATGAGAAATAAAGTTTGCATGAACTCAAACTCATAATACATTGTGTTAAAATTTTAAATTTCACAATTCTGAGAGCATGCTTAAGTACAAGCTAAAACTACCTAGTTTATAGTGCTTTTGTGAGGAGTAAAGAAAACAGTTGGTAGATGTTTGCTTTCAAAATAGGCCCTAATTGTTAAAATAGAGGATAAACAGAAATAAAATAGTTGGTAGTGAATAAAGGGAAAAAAAATAAAATGTCTGATTTGCTTGTTATTCTTCCCTATTGTAAATACTAAACAGTATTCAAAGTTTATGCATATGTCATCATATGCATATGAGTAGGGCTTTCAAAGGTGTAGATATATATTTATAATGGTCTGTGATTCTTTCAGTTTGCATATTTAGGGCTACATAAAGAACAGGCAAAAATGTGGCTTATTTTAAAGAATGAATAAATATATGCAGTTCCTTCTGAAATGTATGTAGGCTCTGAATTAATATATAGAAGAATTCACTTTTATTCTTCCTACATTTAAAATGTTATAAGTATTATTGTTCTGTCTCTTGAAGATGCTTGACTGAGCTTTACTTATTGAAAAGGCAATCATTGAAAGGTAGATTGAAGAAACTGCATAATTATAAATTTTCTCTTGAGCATTCCTTGTCCTCAGGTGGTAACCTTAAAAAGCCTGTAATACGACCTTTTGGAATAAACAATTTAACAATTAAATGAATTTCTTTTCTCTCAGGGTAGCAGCCTAGTTATGCTTACTTCTTCCCCAAAGTATTTTTATCAGGCATTAAGTATTCAGAAAAATCTAAGAGGTAAAATAAGTCACCCTCTCTAATGGGTCCATTAACATGATCATTTTCTTGGCTCTTAAGATTAAAAACAGAATTTCATTTAATTCCAAATTTCACCAAGAGTAAGTGCTACAGTGTCATCTAACAAGGACTGGATGCAAAGTCAGGGATTTGTGGCTAGGCTTCTATCTTCAATTTGCTCAGATGTAAAATAACTAGTGGTGGCAGGGAATGGATATGAAAAAGAAGATAATTTTAAAGTTCTTATCCAGCATAAAATTTTATGTTTATATGTGAACAGTCCCAAACCACATGGCTGAAAGAACACACTGAGGGTTACATAATTTATTCCTACAGCTTGAAACCAATATAGACCTAAAGGTAATTTTCTCATTTGCCTTTATAACCCATTCTAAATTTAAAGTCAGTAGTCTCCAAGGCCTTCTATAAGCTGAATCTTTGTAGGTTTTTCCAACTTCATTGCCCACCAGTTTCCCAGGAGGTTGATCTCTTCACTTGTTCATTCCATCTTTTAACTGGGTTTCATGAAACCTTTCCCAGCTTTCTTCTGTCCTGCCACTAGCTTAGCTTAGATCTTCCTCTTTTTCAGCTGAGCTGTTATAACAATAGCATACTGACCTATGCGGCAGTTTTCTCATGCCCGTCTCTACATCTTTATGTCGCCGCTATAGTTATCTCTGAAAAAATCTGCTCATGTCATTTTCTGATGTGGGGTTTGGAAGGTTTCTACAGTTCCCTGTTATCTGTTGGATAAAGTACAAATGCTTACTAGGCCTTTGATTATTTTCCTTCACCATTGTTCTCTAGCCATCTCTTCCACTAAGTACCCAATGACATGGTCTTCCTTGAACCCCTCTGGATATGTAATCAATGCTATTATTTCCAATTTCTCATATGCAGCTCTCTCTGCTGAGGATACTTTTCCCTCCTTTCTTTTCTATCCATTTCTCATCCTTTCTCCACTATGCCACTTGGAGGGAGACAATTGGGAATTAGCCAGAAAGAATAAAGAATATTCATTTTTCTTGAGAAACCTACTTGGAGTCTTACCTTGCCTTGTGACTGTGGACAATTTACTTAATTTCTCTGATTCTTATTTCTCTCAATAAAAGGGGAGCAATGATCCCTAATTTACAAGGTAGCTGTGAATATTAAGTGAAGTAATATAAATTTACCCCCTGGCATATGATATTCATTCTTCCTTAAATCATGCTACATTCTACTTATTTCTCACTTTGGTAGGCAATGAGATCTCTCACTGAATACAAAACTAATTATGTCTTTCTTTTTCTTACTGTCTTTTTTTGTTTTTGTTTTTTTCATTACTGGGGGTTGAACCTAGGGCCTTGAGCTTGTATGCTTTGCAAGAGCGGGGCTACTGAGTTGCACCCCCAGCCCATCTTTTTACTTTTTGAGACAGGGTCTCACTAAATTATGCAGACTGCCTCTGGTCTCAAACTTGTGATCCTCCTGCCTCTGCCTTCCAAGCCACTGGGATTACTGGCATTCACCACTGTGCCTGGCTCTTATTGTTTTTCAATGGATTCTTGTATCTATTGCTTACAAGGTTCTCTCTTTTTTCCAATAGTCTTATTTCTTACCACTGCCTTCAACGCTTTGCTCCAGCCAACTGAAGTATTTAAAATTCCTCAGTTCTACCAAGTTCTCCCTTCAGGGAATATTCTAGTCCTTCTATGAACACTATCTTCCAGCTTGCCTCTCTTTACAAGTACCTTGTATGAAGTATTATCGTATTTCCCTTTCAACTTGATTTTATTGTTCTTCCTCTCACTGTGAGGGTCAGGACCTTTGTCAGACTTGGGCACTATGGATCTCCAGTGTCCTATAAAACTCTCATCTGTAATCCTCTACCTACCCTAATTCTATGTCTCCCTATAAGTACAAGTTCAAGTCTGACCTGGATCCTGTACCCTGACCACTCCTTTCTCTAGTCTAAGTGATTTGAGCCACAACACAGTATGTCTCTGTGAGGAAATAGCAATATAAGTTTTCAGAATGAAGAGATCAAGGTGTAAGAGTCAGGGGAGACATCTTACAGGAGAGAAACCCCTTACCTGGACATTGAAGAATGAATAGAATCAAGAAAAACAGAAAGGAGTTTTCAGACAGGGAAAATAGGACAAAGGATGGTGATTCCTTTTTTCATTGATCAAACCTTTATTAAGCATTTACTCTATGCAAGGCTCTGTGCCAGAAGCATATGATTCATTAAAGATAATGATAATATAGGCTTTATTGATCAAAGGTTATGGACAGAAATTAAGATTGCTTTTGATGGAACATGATTATAAATGGCCATAGACACAGTGGACATTGGTGTAGTCCTGCTTCAAGCACTGATGTGCCCACTTGACATTTGTGATGCTTTATTCACTTTCAGGCTTATTATCTGTCTCTCAGTTGGGCTCCGGGTTCCATATGGGCTATTTTGTCATATTTTTTCACTTCCATATCCTGAGTACTCAGAATGTTATCAAGCACAGTTCACACAATTGATAAATATATGATAGGCACTATGCTATGCCTTACCCCCATGTATCTGCCAGCTTATCATGCTTTAGGGGCTTACGTGCTGCTGTGATGCTGAAAGCTATACCATTGGTATTTCACATACCAGCAGGGTTACCCATGGGAGATAGTTTTCAGCTGAGCTTCTAGACTAAGACAGGCTATGGAGAAGGAGCTGGCAGCCAAAACAATTAACCATTGAAAAGCCTATGAATAGCAGAGAAGCACTGTCAAATATAGTGACAGAAAATGAGTTCCCCTGGCTGAAATGCATTCAAGAAACCACTGGGGAAGAGTTGCCTCCTCAAAGTAGAGTTGATCTTAATAATGAGAATGGAGAGCTGGGTATAGTGGTTTACACCTGTAATCCCAGTGGCTTGGTAGGTGGAGGCAGGAGGATTGCCAAGTTCAAGACTAGAGGCAGTCTGTATAATTTAGTGAGACCCCGTCTCAAAAAGTAAAAAAAAGGGGGGAGGGAGGGGCCTGGAGACAGCAGCTTAGTGGTCCAGCACGTGCAAAGCATGCATGCAAGCTCAAGGCCCTGGGTTCAACCCCCAGTACCAGAAAAAACAAAAAAATGAGAATGGAATAAAGCTGCTGGGATCTCCTTTGGTGATGTGGTACAACTCAAAATGAGAAGAGACACAGTGGCCTCAACAATGTGCTCAAAGTTTAAAAGATCGTGTGCATGACACAGTGTTGGATAGTGTTTCATTATGTTGTACGTAGGGTCACTGCAAGTTGGACCCAACTCGACAGCACTCAACAACAAAATGCTAAGCCTGTCACATTGCATAAAATGTATTTATTCATAATTCTCTTTTCTCTACTTGACAAAGGGTGGCAAACTTTTTCTATAGGGGCCAGTTAGTAAATAGTTTCAGTTTTGTGAACCACATGATCTCTACCACTACTACTCAATTCTGCTACCGAAGCAAAGAAAAATCACAGATATTATGTAAATAAGTTAGTGTGGCTGGATTGTCCAGTACTAACTTATAATATGAAATGGCAGTCTGGATTTGGCTTATAGGTTGTCATTTTCCTATCTTCACACTAGACTATAAGCTCCTTGAGGAAAAGGTATTACTCATTTTACATTGTAGTATTTGTCCTGTGCTGGGCATATATGTTGTTGTTAGGTGCTGTTGAGTAGGTATCCGACTCATAGCGACCCTCTGTACAACAGGGGAAACACTATTGTCATTGCTTCTCTGCTGTTCATAGGGTTTTCAATGGCAGATTGATTTTTGGGAGGGGGTTGCCAGGTCCTTCTCCCAAGCCTACAGCTTCTGGTATTCCCAGGTAGTCTCCCATCTAGGTACTAACCAGGTCCAACCCTGCTTAGCTTCCGAGATCTGACGGGATCGGATGCCACAGGGCTACTGCTGCAGGCAGCTGGGCATATATAGGCATTCAATAATAATAGCTTTGGTGGTCTAATCTATGTCACTCACTGTTCTAATCATTCTCCAAGTAACACATCATTTAATCCTCATGGCAACCCTACAGAGTTGGCTTTATTGTCCTTATTTATAGATAAGAAACTTTTGGACCCATCTTTTAAGTAACTGGTCTGCTGTTACATGGCCTGTCAGTGGCAAAGCTAGAAATTAGGTGGTCAGACCCCAAAGTTTATGTTCTTAATCACACATTACACAGCCTTTTGATCAAGAAGAATGAATTAATTTGATAAACCCAAGCAGAAGAGTTTAGGCTTTATGCAATAGGATAGTGATTCTCAAAGTTGTTCAGGGAATAAAACATTGGGAAAACTAATACTATTGATATAATTAATTTCACACACCAGATTGAACAACTCACGGAAAACAAGACTATGATGCATTTGGACAAGAATAATCACAGGTACAAATCTCCCCTGCTTTCCTAATAAGTGAGCTCTATTGTTCCTAGGGGCTGGGATTTAGCTCAGTTGGTAAAGTGCTGCTCTGCAGTTTCTGAGGTCCCAAGTTCAATTCCCAGCACCGCAAAATGGGAGAAGGACGTGGCAACCCACTCCCAAGGCAATCCTGAAACAGCCATTGAAAACCCTATGAGGGTCGCTATGAGTCGGACTTGACTCGATGGCACCCAACAACAACAATTGTTCCTGGAGTTTGTAAATATTTTCTACTTTGATATTTGTTCAGTCATCTTTAAGTACTTGACTTTGCCAGATGTTAAAAAAATGGAAGCATATTGATGAGAGAATAACTTATAAATGGGCATATTATATCCATTAGTTTATCTTGGTTTACCAACTGATAAAAGACACATAATTAGACTGTGGTGGAAATGCACATTGAGACAACACCTGAAATTAAATTCTGAGGTTCTGAAAGAACACAGCAGGAAAAGACTGAACAGGTACCTGGCTGGGGAATGGGAACTCAGATAGCTCCAAACCTCACCTGACTCCATTTACTTGCATGATTAATCCTATAAACCTGTTAAATGATTTTACAAATCTTAGACACTTCAGTTGGGGTGTCTTTGATGCTAGTAATATTCTCAAGCAAAGTAAAAAGCTAAACAGTGTTTCTGAAAATCAACACAGGAGTATGTTTATATAGAAAACTCAAATAGCAAGCTATTCATGAAGGAGGCAATTCCAAATGGAGAAAAAGAAAGAGAAAAGTTCACATACATGGAGGATCAATCCAAAGCATTACTTTGGTATTTCTAGTTCTATATTTATAGAGGACAAAACTGAAATCCATTAAGTATATGTAAATTATTCACAGAACTGCCACTAGAAAAATAAAAGGGTTCAGATTTGAACCAAATCAAATTTGAGTCCAAATCTCCTCGACATCAATGCCCATTGTTTTGCCCACAGTACAAGAAGGCTTGACCAACTCCACCTGCTCAGCATAGGTCATGATATGGCCTATCTCTTCAACTTAATTTGACTTTTTTGTGTTTCTAGTTCTTCATTTCTAAAACTGGAAAGTAACACTGGCCATCCACTCTGAGAGGTACTTTATATATACTAAAGGAGGAAGCATAACTCAGAGAATCCTAAAAACCTCAATCTAAAAGTGAACTTATAGCATTATTTGTCTAAAAAATACACAAGAATGAGGGCTACCAAGGTTATTTGACTCACTAGTAGGTTCAGAAAACATGCCGCCATATGGAGTATCTGATACTAAAATATTAAAATTTCAAAATTCACTGGGTATTTTCTTGCAAACTTAAAAGACAACAGTTGGCAGAAAACCAAAAGTTTTAGAATTAAGTTGTATTTTCAAGTCAGTGGCTCAAGAAAATAGGAATCTATTAATATATCTTTACAGCATAGTTCAGATTTTGTCTTCTTTCAAATGTGTAACAAATTCACATTTGCTAAATATTTCTTCTGTGCTAAGCCCTGTCCTAAGCAATGTATATGAATTAACCAATTTTGGTCTCACAAAATACTGAAGTTGAGATACAATTATGATTTTCATTTTGCAGATGATGACCATGAAGACTAAAAGGTTAAGTACTTGCATTGGTTGCACAGCACAGGATGCAAGTTTAGGCTTCTTGCCTCCAGAATCTGCTTTTAATCATTATGTATATTATCTCAATACTACACTACGTTGCCTAAGTATATTTTTGCTGTATCATTACTTGATCACTAAATTATAACTTCATGGTTATAAATCGCATTCATTTTCTTACCTCATTGAATTTATTAGCATCTATTTATAATTTAGTCTCCACTCTATGTCATTTTTAAAAATAAAGCAGTACCTTATAAAACATAAAAGCATTCTGTGGTTCATTCTTCAGTAATTTGTATAGGCCATTTTCTGAACCTTTATTCTGAGTTGGTTCCCTCAGCCTAGAATGCAGAGGCCAATTCCTTTGAGGCCAGACTCAAATATCACCTCCTCTTTGAAGCTCTCCTCACCCTTTCAGGCAAAATGGGTCATTCCTTCCTCTGAACTCCCAGGGAGTTGTATTCTTTCATTATATTGAGTTGTTTACAAATCTACTTGCTCACATCAAAAGAGGGTCTTAGTCCCTTGCATCTAGTATCAGGTATGGCAGAAAGTTGGTGTTCTTTACCTCAGGGAATGAATGTGGATGTTTTTCAGTTACAAAAATATGAAAATATAAGCAATTATTATTTATGTAGATTATCTCTTACCATTGTCATGGTATAATTGCTGTGTGTATTTCTGGAAAGCTAGATGCTGACAAGAAAAATTATACTCACTGGACTTCTGTGTCTTAATTTCCTAAGTGGAGGCATGAACTCAGGATGACACATTTGTGCATAGGGAGGCTTGAGTGCAGCAGGCTTTGGAATAAGACAAATTAGTGTTTGAGTCCCAGTTGGCTACTACTAGATGTGTGACTGAGGGAAGCTAATATTATCCTTATTGCTGTGGTATTATTTAAAAAATTTAAGATTTTCTTTAAATGTGTTTGAAGCATGAAATATACTCAACATATATTAGAAGGTATTAACATTAGGACTTCTCTTTAAAAAAATTATGCAGTGGGTACCTCCCACACTCTTTGGCTGTTCATTCATGTCTCCCCTGTCCTACACCATTGCTTACATGGAAGACTAGCTCTATGATCATGTAACAGCATTTGCTGACTGTAGTGCACCATACGAACCACAGTATTTATTTAGCTCCTTTGGTCAAAATCTCTTTTCTGGAATTTAGGGCTTCCAATTTTGCCTCTGGGTTGTTTGTGGTTGGCTCTAGTGAAAGGCTAAGCGAACATTAAACTAATAAGCTGTGATCTTTCAATCATCATTATTTCCAGTCTCCAAAGTTAACTCAGTATGCAGCCAGAAAGATACAGACAGCTCTTAGACGAAGCAGGAATTTTACATCAATAAAACACCAGAGTTATGTAACATGGAGTAAATTTCAAGAGGAGTTCTCTTTGGAAGTTTTGGCTAGGTGTCCAATCTAAGAATCTTTTTTAAATGACCCTGCCTTGCCTACAAAACTGTACTAACCAATAACTTGGTTTCTCTAGGATCGGTACACTTAGTCACAAAAATAATACACTAAATGTCCACTACAAACCATGACAATTCCCAAAGACATCCACAGTTCTCCATAATTAAGTACACACCCAAGCCCTAAGCACTGTTGTCCATGACAATTTACTTGACAACAAAACTGTTTTGGGTTCCAGTTTACCTCCTTAGGCTTGCTTTCGATGTTTGACATGCAGGTCCTTAGGCTAGTACTACAAGTAAGCACCCATTTACATCTGACTCCTGCTGCTAAAGCTGGTTTATCACACAGCCTGACTGCCAGAGACAAGATTATATATAACCCAACTTTGCTTAAAAACTCAGGAACTTTTGCTTCATAAATGCAAATGATAGATTCTTACTGAACCAAGGCTCTATTTCTATTTCAACGATTTATAGGCTTGAAGGCTTCACATAGAATCTTAATGGTGATTGCTTTTGGCTAATACTACTACTCAGGCACCTAAAAAGGTTATATAATATTAAAACTTTCAACAGAAGAATTCAAGGCAACAAATGGAAAATAATATTTGAATTCTTAGCTATATGCTAGATATTCCAGGGACTCAGTAGGTTTATTCAGGAAGGATACAAAACAGGACCTATCCTTTGGCAGCATATAATTTAATTGGATGAAAGGACATGTATCTATGTGGGTTTTCAAATGCCTCCTAGAACACTTTTATTTAATTGTAATTATTTGTCTTTGCTTATTCAAGAACACTATGACTAATTGGGAATAAGGCCTAGGTCTTTTTCATCTGTAGAGTCCAATAGCTTACCACAGTGCCTAGTGTCATATTAGTTTAAAAAGAAGCCATTATTAAATTTGTAGTAAAGTGGCATAAATAAAATCTTACAATAATATATCTTGTTTATTTATTTTTTAAAGTACTGGGAAGTTGAACCCAGGGCCTTGTGCAGGCTAGGCAAGAGTGCTAACACTAAGCTGTACCCTCAGTCTCTTTAGTCATTTACTTATTTATTTAAAGGTAGTCTTGACAAGTTGTGCATGCTACCTCTGGCCTCAAACTTGTATTCATCCTGTTTCAGCCTCCCAAGCAACTGGGATTAGCAGATATGTGCCATGGAGCCTAGCTTCCTCACCCCACCCTCACTTTGGTCCTGGGGATCACATCCAGGAACTTGTACATGCTAAGCAAGTATGCTACACTGAGCTCCACCCCAAGCCCTTTTTTAGCTTTTATTATTTTACAAACAGTTTTTTTTAATTTTGCTGAAATTTATTAACTGATTTCTAACCAACATCTTATTATGAAACATTTCAAACTATACATCTTATTGATTCTAAGAACAAGGAGATGATAATTTTACTTGTTGGTCCAGGAAAGGGTTACAGAAAAAAATATACTTGATCTAAATGTGGAAGAAATAGTCTATGTACAAAGACAGCTATGGGGAGAATGGTTTCTTGGAAAAGGAGAAATAGAGAGCAAAAGAAGGAAGGTGGAACTATACATAGACACTGAAGAAGAGACTAACTAAGAAAAGGCTTAGAAATTAGTGAGTTTTAAAAATGGGAACTGCAGGCTTGGTGATTTAAAATATTTGCACAGGGAAAGGAAGAATTAATATATAAAGAGTATCTACTATATTTTAGGTCTTTGCAAAGTATTTCACATATATCATCATATTTTTAGGAAAAATATTATTGTTTCCAAGTTACAGATAAAGACACTAATTTTAGAAAGGGCACATAATTTGTCTAAGGATATGGCAAATAAATATCAAAGTCAAAAGTTGAACACAATTCTATTCAACTCTATGTTCTTTTTTATCTTATATAGTACCATTTATTCCCATAAACATGACAGGTCACCCCTTTGGATCCTACACTATGATGAATCCCTCCTGGTATATTCCAAATCCTGCATTTTCCCAAAAGGAAATCAAGACATATTATTCAATGTTAGTTTTTTCCCACACACACACAGAAAGATAAACTATCCAACTCTCTTCATATTTAAATACAATTATGTACTCTCCTCACATCTGAGTATAATTGTTTAATTTGTTTCTCTGATCAAATGTCATTTTAACATTTTTTAAAGGACATACCCTTCCATTCTTCATCCATCATCTTTTGATTCCAAGAAAAGAAAATAGTCATTTCACTTTTGATGATGATTGTAACAAAGACAACATTTTCAAGTTCCTCATTAGTCACAAACATTGCAAAGCCTCAGACAGAAAATACTCTGGAGCTAAGGGATGATAATACAGACCTCTAACAAGTTAAAAAGTTTCTCTCAGGTCAGGTATAACCAGAACTCTTCAATATTTATGCAGTATGTTTCCCCTGTTGAGAATTTGCTGTGCAACTATGGATGAAAGGTATATTGAAATGGGACTCTGGGCAGCAGTGTGAGGAGGAGACTCAGCCTCTGTGCTTCCTTAATTGGCTGGAGGTGACTAACACCTATAGGACTTCTGAGGTGTTCTGCTTAGTGGGTGCCTGTCATACAATCTGCACAAGCTCAGATGAAAAGAATTTTCAGCATGAGTGTTTGAGTTGGGTGTGTAATTGATAGTACAGGTGGGTGAAAATCCAAATAGCTGGGTCTCGCACCAGTGCAGCTCATACCTGCCCTATCCAACTCACTAGCATATTGTGAAAGCTGCTTGTGGCAAAAATACATGGTGTAAATACAAGGCGAAGTAATCAACCCAGCCCACTGCCTAAGTCTTAGCAAGTAGCCATGATTTCACGCAATGTGACCTATCTCCTGTATCCAACTCAGTCTTACTTCTGGGTTTTGCCTACCTACTGTCCCTGCCAAAGGCCTTTTATTTTTTCAGTATTGGGGAGATGGAACTGAAGGCCTCAAACATCCTAGGCAAGTATTCCACCGCTGAGCTGCACCTCTAGCCATTTTCTATATGTTTATTTTGACACAAGTTCTCACTAAGCTGTGCAGGCTGACTCTGGCCTCAAAATCACAATTCTTCTGTCTCAGTGTCCTTAGTTTCTAGGATTACAGGTGTGCACCAGGACACCCAGCACCAAGGACTCGTGTTTATGTATGTGTATGTGTGTACAATTACGTGTTTTCTAGGTACTTGTTTATTAGTTCATTCTTTTATTCACCATCATTTATTACTTATCATGTACCAAAAGTAGTTAAATGATAAGCATATATATTAGTAAAATAAAACTCTAAATATTATCCCCACCCAAGCAAATTTCATTTAAAGAAAACATTTTTCAAACATCCTGCATATAAAAGCATATGAGAAGTCATGTGTAATGAAAGACAAAAGTAAGGTTGGGCATGATGGTGGATACCTGTAATCATAGCCCTCAGGAGGCAGAGGCAGGAGGATCAATGCAAGGTTGAGGCCAGCCTAAACTACAAAGCAACTTTCCAGGCCAGCCTGGGCTACATAGCAAGTGCCTGTTCTCAGGGAAAAATAAAAAATAAAAGGGAAAGAAGAAGGAAAGAAAGAAAGGAAGGAAGAAAAGAAGGAAGGAAGGAAGGAAGGAAGGAAGGAAGGAAGGAAGGAAGGAAGGACGGAAGGGAGGAAGGAAGGGACTGTTGTTACTGATTCATAGTGACCCTAAGAACAAAACACTACCCAACACTGTTCCATGCACACAGACTTTTTATGTTTGACCTCTTTGTTGCAGCCACTACATTTCAGAAAAGAAAAAAAGAACAACAACAACAACAACCAAAAAAAAAACAGAAAAGAAACTAAAATACCAAATTTACATGTTCAGTATAAAGATCACCCACAGTCTGATATGCGAGCTTTCTTGACTGAAAGGCTCTGTTGTTTTATTCTCATGCTCCTAATTTCCCTAGCACAGAGCCATACAAGCATTGCAGTGAAAATTTGAGACAATATCTCATACAGCATAGCACAGTGGAAGGTACACAGGGTGTTCTCACTAAATATCCTCTCCTCTTATCTGTAGAATTTCCTTTACAGAAATATATTTCAGAGTTATCTTTTTTAGTATTCCTTGTAATATAGCAAGAGAACAGTAACAATGATAAGCTGAAAGAATTGGAAAAGATAAACAAAAATGCTTTATTTATTTTTTTAATGCTGGTTTTTCCAAGTAAAATAATCTAGTAGTTAATTTATTTTCTCCCAAATGCAGGGGGTGATTTATTTAAACCAAAATTGCTCTGTCAATTTCTCATCTTTAATAAACTAATAAGACTGTCTTAATTGGAGAGACTAATTTTTTTATTCCTTTCCTTCTACATATTCTCTGTAGTAAATTGCAATGACTCCCATAATGATGTGCCACAGGCATTAAAGAAGTATCATAGAACCACTTCTCAAATGAAAGTCAACTCTCTAATTATCTCTCAGAACTAAATAATTTCAGAATCTCATAAAATACAACTTTTTGAGATCTTTTAAGTATTTCTGTGCAATAATGCACTACTGACATATTTAAAGAATGTGTCTATGGTTACATATGCCTATTATTGGAAACTTTTAACACCCACATTAATTCTTTAGCATTCAGTCACAGAATCAAATTGTATGGAAAATATATGCCCCATAGTGTCATTTCAGAACAAAGACAAACAAATCTTTCCTTTCACACTGAGCATTTTCCCCAAGGTCACATCAGAATAGAACTGAAAGTGCACAAACCCCTGGGAATAATCCATTTGCCCATTCTGTAGCCTGCTTCCTAGGTGTTTCAATAAGGCAGCTGTGGAGGAACTCATACCACTGTTAATTAACTCTTCTAGAAACAGCGTAAATTATTACAGTAATCCTCCCATCCAAGTACTAACCAGGCCCAACCCTGTTTAGCTTCTGAGATCTGATGGGATCAGATGCCACAGGGCTATGGCTACAGGCTTGTAGGTAACTTAGCACCAGCGAATATCTGAACTAGAAAGAACCTCATCTGGTCCAAGCCCCTAATTTTACAAGAAACAGTAGGATGTCTTGGTGAAAGTCATGCAGTAAGTTAATGGAAACTTTTAGAACCAGGATCTCTTTTCTCATACCTGTTCTTGTTATTGTTAGGTGCTATCGAATCGGTGTCCAACTCATAGCAACCCTGTGTACAATAGACAAAACACTCTTGTCATGCTTCTCTGCTAGTCATAGGGTTTTCAATGGCTGATTGTTTTTTGGGAGTGGGTTGCTGGGCCCTTCTGCCAAGGCTGTAGCACCTGGTGTTCCCACGCGGTCTCCCACCCAAGCACTAACCTGGGCAGACCCTGCTTAGCTTCTAAGATCTGACAGGATCTGATGCCACAGTGGTATAGCTGCAGGCCATACTGCTAAGCTGCATTAATTAAAATATATTGATTTTGTAAAAATATGTCTCAACCAAATATCACTAATTGTATTACCAGACAAAGTTATAAAAATGAAGGAAAGAGGTTTTTAAAGTTTAATTTCATTTATTTGTAATTCAAAGAAAAAATAAATTTATAATTTATTTGTTCATTTCCCCTCTCTGGTACATATCAGGAGGAAAAAAGAAAAGTATTTGATCTGAAATCATCTTTGATACTTCTTTGGCTTGCTCATTAAAAGAAAATCCACGTACAACGTTCAGGTCAATTTCTAAATAATAGCTAAACCTTAGCATCTACATTGAATTTCTCCTGCTAAGGAGCATTAGTAATTAGGTTAACTGATATTTGAAAATTAATTTTGCTACTATTCTTAAGCAATATGCATTACCATCACTAAATATTAATTAATAAATGTATTGATGTATTGATAATGAAAAAGCTAGGTAATTCAGCACCCATTATCATTGGGTCCCATTCCATTTGTTAAGTACTCCATTCCCCAAAATATTCATTTCACACTGTTAATATAATGGAGATCCAAGAACATACTTTGCTAAATGTGGAGCAAGGGACATACAAGACAACATCCCTATGCCACAAATACATCCAAGATGTTAGTGTTTGTTTTTGATGCACTAAGTTTTGATTGTCTGCAGCCATAGTACCCTAGCATCCAATCCTGCCTGATCTCAGAAGCTAAACAGGGTCAACCTCATTAGTCCGTACATGGGAGAGCACCTGGGAATACCAAGTGCTTCAGGCTAGGGGGAAGGACCTGGCAATCCACTCCCCAAATCATCTGCCATTGAAAACCCTATGAATAGCAGAGAAGCACTGATGATAGTGCCTGGCATCACATAGTGTCCAAGTATGTTTTGTTCTGTTGTACATAGAGTGGCTATTGAGCTGGACGCGACTTGACAGCACCCAACAACAAGTTATTGATTGAATATGAAATATGCAGGTATTTAGGAATTTGTATGTTTTTTTGGGGGGGGCTGGGATTTAGCTCAGTGGGTAGAGTGCTGCAGTCTCTGAGGCCCCGAGTTCAATTCCCAGCACTGCGAAAATGGGAGAAGGGCCTGGCAATCCACTCCCAAGGCAATCCCGAAGCACTCAGCCATTGAAAACTCTATGAGGGTCACTATGAATTGGATACCGACTCGACGGCACCTAACAACAACAACAACAACAACAATGTATTTTTTGGATTTAGTCTTTATATGGTTCATGTGAGGTTTGTAAAATTATATCTATTGCAGATATAAAAAGTGGAGGTACAGGTTAATAGTCAGTAGGTGTGGTAGTCTACCTCAGACTTTTTAAATTTTAAAACTGATGTGGAGATGTGCATTTAAATGAAAAACAAAATAAAATACAACTAAATGTGTCATGGGAAAGGACGTGGCAACCCACTCCCAAAAAACAATCTGCCATTGATAAACCCTATGAATAGCAGGGAAGCACTGGCAATAGTTGTTTTTTCCTATTGTATGTATGTTGTGTCCCTATGAGTTGGATACTGACTCAATGGCACCTAACAACAACAACAACAAATGTGTCATAAATAGATATATAAACAACATCAGCACACATAAAGTGAAATTAATTCTCAAAAGGGCAGTCAAAATTAATTTTATATCCATGTCTTCAGTGGCCCAAAACATTCATAATCATTCTTAAAGGAAATTTGATGTGTGTATTCTGGTATTGTAAATTTTGAGTGTTCTGTGCATTATACAAATAGATCCCAGATGCCTAAATCTTTTCACAAGATTGCAGTAATGCACCCACCACTACTGAGCAAACTCTGCAAGTTTTCCTAGTATATCCTACATTGCAGCTTTGTGGGGAAAATATTAAGCCCAAACTTAGCCAAAACAGAAGTAAATGAGTTCAGGTTGAACTACTGTACTTCCCAAATGGCTGAGCTCTTTTTTCAATTCGCATTTTTGAACTCTTGGAAAAAACTTTTGACATTGTTCAGTTGCTCACAATACCCGCCATCACATTATGATAAGACTGTGAATAATCTCCCTAAATACCCAAATAAGATCACTGTAATTCAGATTAAAAAAATGAAGCCATTCTGATTATACCAGTGGTTGGGCCAGAGCCCCGTAACTTTACTTCCTCACTGTCTCTTACATGACATACTTCCCAAGGTTGCACAGCAAAACCTCAGGCCTCATGGGATCATGGTTCAAAACCATCACTGAAAACAATAGACAATTATTATTTCTGAGGAGGGGAAAAACATGACTTAAGCAGTCCTTTCAAATGATTGGCTGCCAAGTATTTTAAAGGAAGAATTGGAAAAAAAGTCTACTGATGACAAGAGACCATCTGGGGGCTGTGGCATACGCCTGGCATCTGAGGAAGAGAAATGGCATTGGGAATTGAAATTGGATGCTATTTTTAGAAAGGCAAGTTTGGTCACAGACATTATATAAAGCTAGTTATAACTTTTTCTGCGCCCCAAATGGAGATCATGCATGGCCTTGCTGAAGATTCCTGCATCACAGGTATTTAAATGAAGGCTATGCAGTCAGAAATTGGGAAGAACATCACATTTCTGGCATTGCTGGGACATTCTATGGTACACAGGAAAACAGAATTTTAAACATTCTGAAAATCTAGGGCATAGGATCATCAAACATACAGAGGATAAAAGAGAAGCTATGCCTTCTACCCTGGGAGACTGGAAACCCAGTAGCTCTACGGATAGAAACAGAGGAATAGAAGAGTGTAATGGGTTGCCCTCTATCAGTCTTCGATATAATGAATTTGAGGTGACAGCAGGGCCTACTGGACAAAATCACCTATAAGCAGCTAGAATTACAAAATGGAAAACAGGATAAAAGCATCCTTTTAAATAACTTTCAAAGGAATCAACAAATTATAAACCAATAGCTTGCAATTCCCTGCTCAATGTTTTATTTTTAAATCTAGTAATACGCGTTTACTATGGTATGGAAATTATAGGATCTTGGATAGTACCTGGATATATAAAGAATGAGGCAACTATTGGGAATACATGGTTAAAAATTAAGAATTAGAAAGGTCACCTCATAAATGAAATATGTTGGTTGCCAATAAAAAGTTACTTGCTAAGACATAGATAATCCACAAGTCCTGAAAAGGTCAAACAGACTTCCAAGTCCTGGTAGGACAGACTAAAAAAGTAATCACAGGAAGTAATCACAGACTAAAAAAGTAATCACTGGAAGTTGCTCTCTAAGGCAAGTACTGACAAATATATTCAAGCAGGAAACTCACCAAAGGGAAGTTTTTCCTTATAGCGAGAAAATATAGCTGATAGGAAATGTGTTATTGTGTTATTGTTTGTTGTTGTTGTTAGGTGCCGTCGAGTCGGTATCCAACTCATAGCGACCCTCATAGGGTTTTCAATGGCTGTTTCAGGATTGCCTTGGGAGTGGATTGCCAGGTCCTTCTCCCGTTTTTTTGCGGTACTGGGAATTGAACTCGGGACCTCAGAGACTGCAGCGCAGCGCTCTGCCAACTGAGCTAAATCCCAGCCCACGTGTTATTGTTAGGTGCTATCAAGTTGCGTTTAATTTATAGCAACTCTCATAGGGTTTTCAATGGCTGATTGTTTCAGGATTGCTCCAAAAGTGATTGCCACATTCTTCTCCTATTTTTGTAGTGTTGGATATTAAACAGAGGACCTCAGAGAGTACAGAGCAGCACTTTCTGAGGGCCCAAGTTTGATCCCCAGAACCACAAAAATGGGAGGATGTGGCAGTCCACTCATGAAGACAATCCTGAATTGCTGTAATATTGTTGTTGTTGTTAGGTGCCATCGAATCGGTATCCGACTCATAGCGACCCTCTGTACAACAGGGGAAACACTATTGTCAGTGCTTCTCTGCTGTTCATAGGGTTTTCAATGGCAGATTGATTTTTGGAAGGGGGTTGCCAGGTCCTTCTCCCAAGCCTACAGCTTCTGGTGTTCCCAGGCGGTCTCCCATCCAGGTACTGACCCGGCCCGACCCTGCTTAGCTTCCAAGATCTGACGGGATTGGATGCCACAGGGCTACCGCTGCAGGCGGCTGTAATATGGTTTAATTCTATATTATTTCATAGAAGAGATAGACAAAAAATTGTCTATTTTTCAATATTTCTTGCTGAATTTTTTATTTGCAAAAGACCCTTTTAAGAAGGCTTACTTGAAGAATATATCTGCAGATAGATAAGACCAAAAACTGAGGAATCAGATCACCTTGACTTCCTTCTAACATTAGATTTTTATGACTAGAAAATCACAAGGCAATCCTCACAGACTGAAAATTGCATGAATTAGAAAAATCACACAATGACTACATTTCTATAATCATCAAACTCATTGTTTCAGTAAACAGCATATTAACTGAAAGCCGTATTCAATTCAAAGGTTGTTCTAACAAAAGCAGCTTTTAAAGCTGCTGGTCTTCAGAACGAGCAATATGTATTTTGGTGGAATAATTTTAAAAAGCCAATAAGTCAGAACTATAATTGTTATAAATAATTTCAAAATCAACTTTTAGGCAATTATATTACAGGATTAAGACAGGTATTCTACTCCCAAGAACACTTACAAAATAGCCATTGAAAGTCCTATGACAGTTGCTTTGAGTTGGACCCAACCCAACAGCCTGGGCTACACAGTGAGACCCTGTCTCAAAAAAAACCAGAAAGGACATATAGAAAAATACTACTAAGTAAAAGATAGAGAAGACTTGGATGGGAAACTTAGATGGGAAGTGGGGGAGGGGGAGAAGCATAGGGGAGGGTAAGGGGTAACCTATATGAATAATGTTTATCAAATTGCATATATGAAAATTGTCACAATGAAAAGCGTATCAAAATGAATCACATTATGATGTACATTAAAAATTTCTAATAAAAAATTGATAAATCTAAAAAAAAAGAAAGAAAAAAGTAGAGGCATATAACATTTATATGAATAGAAATTTATAAAATCACTATAATAGCAAAATTTAAACATTCTAAATGTTCAACAAAAGGTAATCAATTGAGATAGTTACAGGAAATTTATGTAGTTGAATAAAAAGCAGGCATTACAATCTTTTTTAGAATAAAATGATATAGGAAAATATTCATCATATCTAATACTTAAAGTATATTTGGTATGGTTCATATTTTGTTATAAACATTTCTGTATGTATGCCCATATTGTGCGCATTGAAGAAGCTGGAAGAGCATATACCAAAATAGTTACAGTAATAATAAAACTAACTTCTGTGTGAGGGATTACAAGAGTGCACCACCATGCCCTGTTTGAAACAATTCTTTCCTTTTGGGGGATAAGATACATCTTTGAGGGTATGAAAGCTTTGAATTCTTGCAAGGAAAATACAACTAAAATTTGTCTGAAATGGCAAAATCTTTATGTATTCCCTGGAGACTGTCCATGAAGAATTTATCCATCATGAGTCTTTTGAAAATAATAGTATTATGAAGATTTTTATTTTAGTTATTTTGTACATTAAAAAGAATTCTATTGGAATGTGGTATTTCCTTATCATAAATTAATCAAAAATGATTTTTTAAAGACTAAAGTAGTATTTTATATATGTTAAAATACTTAGAAGTAATTTTACCTGCTATTTCTTTTTATTTTATTTTATTTTTTTGGTGGTGCTCAGGGTTGAACTCAGAGCCTTGAGCTTGCATATTTTGCAAGTGCTCTACCACTGAGCTGCGCCCTTAACCCAATTTTTTTTTTGAGGCAGGGTTTCACTAAATTACACAGACTGCCTATGGTCTCAAACTTTTGATCCTCCTGCCTCCAACTCCTGAGTCGCTGGGATTACAGGCATGCACCACTGCGCCTGGCTTTTACCAGCTATTTTACAGTGCAAGCAAGTAAATCATCATTATCTCTGATTTTATATAGAGAGAAATTAAGGCAGAAAGCAATTTTTGATTTATTCAAGGGCACCCAACATATTAATGGTAGAACAAAGATTACAACATACTGCTTTCTAGGCTCTGATTAGGCTACAGAGTCAGAATAACTATAAGAGGTTCTAATTTCAAATGTACTTCAAATGTAATTTCAAATGTTTATCATTTCTAAGAACTTTTTTTTACCTTTAATCTTTAGGAAAAGTAGTTCTCTGATGGAGTATGGCTTTGTCATGTATAGCAGTGTAGCAGCATATATTCAATAATTGCTTCAATTGAAATCCTCTCTATTTAAAGCCTGGAAATCAAAAACTCATGGAAAAGTTTATTATTCACTTATGAAATTGTCCTTCCTCCTTTGTTTTGATTTAAAACAAATCAGATTACTGTAATGTCTTAATAAAATTTTGGTTCTTGATTCAAAATTATTTAAGATTCCTTAGGTAACAGCACCAAATAAGAATTGGGATTCAGTCATCGTCGCTGGTTTGTCTGTGCCCTAGAATCAAAGAAACCACACAGGCATGGGCTCCAGCTAGGGCCAGCAGTGTCACAGGTAAGGAATTGGGACTGCTGGATCTGAGAGTAATCTCTGCTTCCTACTACAGAATCCTGGCTCATCACCTCACCACATCTACAGAGGCTCTTCTCTTTTTTATCTTCTAATATGTCATATGAAGAATGCACTATGGGAAAATCCAGAGAAAAATATATTTCTAAAAAATCTCCATCAATTATAAAAACTTTAAGAATCTGGGACTCAAAGGGAAAGTTCAGTTTATTTCCTTTTTTCTCTAGGTGACACAGAGTAAACTATCATTTCATAAACTATCTTTTTTTGTGTGTGTGTGTGGTACTGGGGGTTGAACCCAGGGCCTCGCGCCTGCATGCTCTGCAAGTGCTGGACTGCTGAGCTGCACTCTCAGTCCATTTTTTTAGTTTTTGAGACAGGGTCTCGCTAAATTACGCAGACTGCCTCTGGTCTCGAACTTGTGATCCTCCCGCCTCCGCCTCCGGAGCCGCTGGGATTACAGGCATGCGCCACCGCACCCAGCCAGAAACTATCTTTTATATTTTCATGAACATCTAGAAAAATCAGATGTCTGTAGAGGAATACATTATAGATCATACTGAAAAATTATATTTAATCAGGTTCAGGTGCACCAATAAGAAATATGCCTTCTTTCCACTCCTTCTGGCTAATGCTAGGCAGAATTTTAAAGTAGTTGAAAACAAATTTCAGTAACCCTTCTTTCACAGCTTCCTCCATCCTATCTAGACACTCCTTCTGCTCCTCTTTCTGTTCTCCCTAGCCTAAAGACCAATAATCTCTGGAGGTTCAAGGATTTCATCTGCCATTCATTTATTCATTCAACAATTTTTTTATTGAGTTATCCTATGTTGATACATTTGGGCTTCTATAAAAAAATTGTATAAATGGAGTGGCTTATGAAGAACAAAAATTTATTCCTCACAGTCTTGGAAGCTGGAAAGTTCATGATCAGGCACTGACAAATTTGGTATCTAGTAAGGGCCTACTTTCTCAATAGTAGTTATCTTTTCACTGTAATATCACATAGTGAAAGGGGCAAGGGATCTCTCTGGGATCACTTTGATAAGGGCACTAACCCCATGCACAAGGACTTGGCTCTCATGAACAAATCACTTCCCAAATGCCTCATCTCCTAAGACCATCACTGTGGAGAGTGAAACTTCAACCTATGAATTGGAGGAAGATAAAGACATTCAGGCCATGGCAACTTCCTATGTGCCAGGTATTGAGATAGGAAAACATCTAACTTCTATTGAATACTCCTCTTTACATTTGCACATTTTTTTAAAAAAATAAAATGTTCTTAGAAAATACCTTCTTTAGCAAAATAATAATTATCAATGTTGGAATATTAACCATAGGAAGAAAACTTATTTGGGGATGGGGAATAGAGATCCTCTAGGCTCTCAAAGCCTGCAGCGGTAGCCCTGTGGCATCCAATGCCGTCAGATCTTGGAAGCTAAGCAGGGTCAGACCTCGTTAGTACCTGGATGGGAGACCGCCTGGGAACACCAGAAGCTGTAGGCTTGGGAGAAGGAACTGGCAACCCCCTCCCAAAAATCAATCTGCCATTGAAAACCCTATGAACAGCAGAGAAGCACTGACAATAATGTTTCCCCTGTTGTACAGAGGGTCGCTATGAGTCAGATACCGACTCGACGGCACCTAACAACAGGCTCTCAAAGGAATCCACTAACTGCCTTAAACTATTTTCAGCATTGCATTAACTACTTTTCCTAGGGAGATGTCCAGCAGACATCCATTCACTCCAAGAAACTAGGAGGGTACAGTAGACCAAAGGAAGGATCATGATTTATTCATGTGTACCCAACATATTAATGGTAGAACAGGTAGTTAGATTTGAGCCAACAGGTAGTTAGATTTGAGATAACTGGTACTTACAGTGGTGCAGGTGACTCACAGAGAACACTGGACAGCATTTATGTACAGCTCCACCACCAAGAAGGATCCCTCCAAGGAATTCCCACCAAGGAGTCCCACAGGAAGTTGCACCAATGAGTCCAGACCCTAGCCGATCATTTCCTTCATATGGTGGTTGGAAACAAGGGGGAAGAGGAGGGTCTCATGAGGGCCTCATCTCATGGCCCTTCCCCTCCCTCCACTAGAAAACAAAAACAGGCCCGCTACCATTATAAGCCAAACTCTCACCTGTAAAGTTGATCCTATTTCATTGCCCTGCCTATGGGCCAAGGTCTCCCAAGTCATTACAGCTGCTCTACTTTAAGACACTGATGATCACATGCAGCCCAGGAATCTGTTACACTGTAGTCTGAATTGCAATTCACTAGATCTTAAACTCTTTGGATAGAAAGAAGCTTTCCTCTCAGGGATTAACCCTCAGAGTATCTGACTCTACCAGGGTCTAGGACTTGAAAGATGAACTGACTGATGAACTGAAGGCATTCTGCCAAATAACATAAGAGATACAAAGATGGTACTATTTCAGAGAAATTCAATGTTCATTTCCAATGTTTGCCATTTTTCAAATGCAATAAAACACAGCAAAACTGTCATCCAGTGACTTGAAAAGGGGAAAAAGAGAGTCAACAAAAGCACATAGAAAGTGAAGTTTGAGATTTATTTAGCAAACAGTAACCAGTCAAATTAGACATGTAATATTTCCTATAAAGGAGATAAAGATGGAAAGGGAGGCTCAAGTGTATAACATCTGCTTTAACTTTTATATAGCATGCATGAGCTGGGCATGGTGGTGCACACCTGTAATCCCTGTGATTTGGGAGGCAGAACAAGATTGATCATGAGTTTAAGGCCAGAGGCAGCCTGCATAACTTAGCAAGACTCTGACCCAAAATAGAAAATAATAATAATGAACAATGGGTCAGCTCAGTGGCAGAGCATTTGCAAAATATGTGCAAGGCCCTGGGCTCAACCCCCAAGTCATGCAAAAAAATGCACAAATATGTTGTGAGTTATGCTAATAAGAGTTGAGATTATAGTGCATGTTCTTAAAATAAAAATTACTCTAGAGAAATGAGAATTGTATAATCAGAAGCTTGTAGAAGATAGGATAAAACAGGTCCATTTCCCCTCAATTTCAGTTAAGGCAAATGAGGTTTTCATTTAAGAATAAATGCTGAGATTTTCAAATGTCAAATATATATACCATATATATTTGTCAAATATATATACCATATATATTTGTCAAATATATATATATATATATACATATATATATTAGTGAGAGAAAAAGTTAGAATAATTCTTGAATAGCTTTTCTCAATGTGCTAATTAGTTAAAAAGAATAATTCTTTGAATAATTCTTTGATAGTATAGAAGGCACTGTTGTTGTTATGGTCATGTTACATGACCTAGAGAAAAACTTTGAAATCAACCCAATACTATATTATAATTTCCACTGTTGATTTTTCTCTGTTTTACTGAATAAATTACAGATGTCAAAAAAGCTTTTGGCTTTGTGAGAAAATGTAGGCGAGACACCAAAGGAAAAAGATAGGAGGGAATGTCTACTAGAGGGAAAATTAAATCCCCAAAAAGCAAAGGGAGAATTTATATTTCCAAGGCACTTAGCTTCTTGGTATTAGTATCTTAGACAAATGCTAAGAATAAACCTATGTTTGAGGGGGGGAAACAGCCTTCCTTGCTCCCTTGTACTTATGACTCAGAGAACTCATAAAACATAGAACTTCAGGTGCTCCCCCCTACACAGTTTTAAATCCTTATTATGCTCTAACCATTTCCTAAGAGGTCTCTTTACATGTAGACCTTACAAAATAAGACATTATACACAATGCTGTTACCCAAACACGCTGGAGGAAGTAAGAGAGGCAAAGTCAAGGGCATAGGTTGGCCCAAGGCAGAACACTTAAATGGACAACTAGAAATGGAAGGTCTCTTTGACAGGGATTCACGTGAGAAGATATCCTAGTATGGGTTATATATATCTATATCTATATGGCACCTAACAACAACAACAACATATATCTATTGAGATATAGATATAGATACAGATATAGATATATCACTGATTTTTCCCAGAGGTGATATTATTTCTTTTCTGTCCAACTGATCAGTATATGGTGATGTGACAATGTAATTATTCAGTAGCATAAATAGCTCATCTGGAAGCTTGTAAGAAATACAAATTCTCAAGTTCCATGCCAAATCTAATAAGTCAGAAACTCTGGAGATAGCACTCAGCAACATGTATTTAACTCTGTGAGGTAATTGTGAGGCATTCTAAAGTTTGAGGACCCACAGCCTAGGTGAAATCTGGTTAAAATAAATAAGGACATCTTCAAAATGGTAACTGAGCACAGACTTCTTGATAAATAAAATGATTTAATTTGATCCAAATAACTTATTAGAGAAGTTTGTCAGGTATAACTTCCAGATTTTCTATGAGAATATTGTGACTCAGCAAGGATCAGTGATTTGTGCAGATGTCACAGTAAGCATTCAGGTCACATTATAGTTCTGGTCACCTTCGTCTTTACCTGATATTAAATGTGGTCATGGGTAAAGACTGGGGTGGAATAAGAGTTATTGTTACCGAAATACTAGCCCCAATACCTTACAAAGAAAACTACCACTTATCTGTCTACTATCTTTCTTCTCTTGTTCTTTACTAAAGGAACCTATATTTGGTTTGGAGAAATACTGTACCTAATAATAGGCAATAAGCTAATAACAATATAATAATAGACATTTTCAAGGTTCCCATGCATATAGGTTTAGTAATTCAAAGTCCTAAACAATAAAATAAAAATGGAAGCCATTCATAGTTTCAAGGTTCTTTGACAATAGCTTCAAACTGGGCAAACATCTTCCGGAATGCTTGTTACTTCATAGAACATGTTGTGGTCACCAGAAACATGACACAATGATCATGTTAGTATAATAGAAATATTCAAGGAGAATGAGTTATAATGACATCCTTCAGTTCATACATCTCTGTGAACTGTCTGTATCAGACATCTTGTTACATGAGAAAAAATCTAATTTATTTAATCCACTCTTTATTCAGGATTTCCTGTTACTCATAAACACAATTTAACTGATAATCCATGATAAGAAGGAAGGATGATTGACTTCCCTGGCATTTTTAATGCAAAATAAATTTACTCTAAAAATATGAAAACATCTGGATTTTGGACAAATTCAAATTGCATTCTTTTCTTTGCCTTCTACTGTCTGCATCTGCTTCATTACCACCCTACTCCCCAGATTTCCTAGTTTTCTGCCCACCAACATTTTCAGCACTTCTATCCTCACATCTTATTCTTCAAATCCACAAATTTACTTGGAATTTCCACTCCCTTTGCCTAAAATGCCATCCCTTCCATTCCTCAATTTCTTGGTACTTTGTAAACTCTTTCTTATTCTTCATGTCAGCTCAAGTATCTTGTCCTCAATGAAGCCCTCAATGACTGCGTCACTGAGTTAGCCATGTTTTTTATATTCCACTAACTCCTTATATGTGGCTTTCTTGTAATAATCATCACACTATATGACATTCATTTATATGTATGTCTCCTCTCTACATTCTAAACTTCTGACACTTTCATCTCTGTATTCCCCTAACCTAAAAACTATGTGATAAAAGTGAGAACTTGTATATGTTTTCTGAAAGAATGAGTGGGTTAAGGGGTAGAGGCAGTGATGTCAATGAAACCATTTAACACCAATTCAACTAAGGTAATTAAAACAGTCTCCAAAGGATTATACCATAAAGGTGCCTACAAGGCTTAATATATCTGCTTTGGGTAGATGAATAGGTCACATATGACACAGAACCTATGCACTTGTGCCAATAAACCATATTCCTAGGGTAGTTTCATGCATCACCCTTTATAGTATTTTTTTATGTATAATTAGGTAAATGATGCAAAGTATATATTTAATATCATTTAAAAGAAACTTATCTTCCTGCTATCAAGAGCAAGAGTAAGCTGGTGACTTTCTTCCAGCCAAAGTCTCGGGGTTCCATTCTTCTATCTACTATCATAAAATTGTTATATATGTTTGCTTCTTTTACAATAAAACTGCACTAAACAAAACATCCTGGTATGTTGCCAGCTGACAAATTTATTGAGTTCCTCCCGACCTTTTAAGTTATGATTTACTTATTTTTGGACAGGTACCCAGAGGACTTAAAACATAAACACAGTATTAATTTTTACTACTAATAACACTACACTTCCAAATTTTCTGTAGTTAATCAAGGCTAAGGTCTAAGTCTGACCTTAAGCAGTAAGGAAAGAAAATCTTCCTATCTTCTACTTTATATTAATTCCCTGCATTCGGGTGTCTCATTCAGTTTATAGGAATTCCAAGCTATAAAACTACCTAACTCCTCCATGTCTTGATTAAAATATACATATGTTGTATACGTCTGCAGCTGTACCACTGTGGTGTCCCATCCCATCTGATCTTGGAAGCTAAGCAGGGTTGGGCCTGGTTAGTACTTGGATGGGAGACTGCCTGGGAACACCAGGTGCTGTAGGCTTGGGAGAAGGAACTCACAATCCACTCCCAAAAAGCAATCAGCCATTGACAACTCTATGAATGGCAGAGAAGCACTAACAATAGTGTTTCACCTGTGGTACATAGGGTCGCTATGAGTCCGACTCCAACTCGATGGCACCTAACAATAGCAATGTTGCATACACTGCTGTTTGTTCATCCATCACCTGTGCCCCTTTCTTCCTTTCTAACAGAGTCTTAATTTTAGTCCTGAAAGCACCTCAGGGGAAACTGATCCCATTTACCCTAAGGGATGTACACTGATGGGTCAAGGTTGATTTGCACATGGTATTTCCTTAGTAACATAGCTGACATCATAATGGGACATAAGATCTAAGGAGAGTTCAGCCATGCTGAAAGGAATTGCTCTAATTTGTCCCCACACCTCCTCCCTTCTTGCTGGGTATGGACAAGGAAACATTTGGCTTAAATTGCTACATGCAACTATCTTGAAACCAGGAGGGGAGCCAGCCTGAGGCCCTACTTTTCTACATAGTTGTTGTTGTTGTTGTTAGGTGCCGTCGAGTCGAATCTGACTCATAGCGACCCTATGTACAGCAGATCGAAACACATAGAGAAAGCAGAAAAAGAAATAACTCATCATCTAAAGTATCCTGGTTGATACATGAACACCCCTAGCTGATATATACATGACCCTTAGACATCCTGATAGTCATTAATTCATGTTAATTATAAGACCCTTTTTTCTAGTTCAAAAGATGAAAGACTAAAATAGGAAAACCAAATGCATATTTCATATATATATATATATATTGCATATTTCTTTTGTATATATAGATAACAAGAATCTGTAAGACATCATCAGTTTTGTCCATAGGTGTTTATAGATCACAATCAGTGACCCACCTCTCCACATTTCATGTATTTGTCTACTAACATAGATGTTATAAAGGCCATGCCTTAATTCATAATTTAAGTAGGAGGTTCCTGATAAATTCCATATACCTGGGAAGAGTTCCACAGTGGAGATCTCTATCATTAACCCTGTCAAGGATCTATTAAGGGTTTAATCTCACTTTAATGTCAATATCTGGAGGCCAAGGCTCATTTGAATACTCTTCTGTAGGAACTAACAAAATCATGAAGGAACTGTCATAACTAGTCTAAATCTTGAGACTGCTCTATAAGGTGAAAAGGAGTTTTATCAATATTCTCTCCTTCCTAAACTTTCAAATCTCAACATATTTTGGAGCATATGGAAAAAAATATTGCATAGAAAGAGGTTCTCCCCACACTCACACACTGGTGGGATGATGGCAGTACCTTAGAAAACTAAGAATAGAACTGCCATACGATCCAGCTATACCACTCCTGGGAATATACCCAAAGGAAGATAAGTCATCACACCACAGAGACACCTGTACTTCCATGTCTAATGCAGTACTCTTCACAATTGCAAAGGTATAGAATCAACCAAGATGTCCATCAACAGAGGAGTGGATTGAAAAATTGTGGCATATATACATAATGGAATATTACTCAGCAAAAAAGAATGAAATTATGTAAATTGCAGCAAAATGGATGGAACTTGAGAAGGTCATCTTAAGTGAACAAACCCAGTCCCAACAAGAGAAATACCATATGGTCTTAACTCATATGTGGGAGCTAAATCTAACTTAAAGAAAGAAAAACATCTCTATATATGTAGATATATAAAAATGAATAATAATACCTAAGAAGAGAAAATATAAGCAGAATAGAAAGAAGGGGGAGAGGATCAGCAGGTGGGAGTGAGGTGGGGGAAGAGGTGAGGGGGAGGGGAAATAGAGGGGGAAAAGAAAAAAATAGGGAGAGGAAAATCTCAAAATGTATGATGCAATTATATGAATACATAGGAAAAACAAGGGAAAAGAAAGAAAGAAATCAATGAGAATATAACCCACAAATGCATATCATTTTTATTACATATTAATCAAATGGTTCTATAAAATATGTGAGTTGACAAAAGTGTGATCAAAAGTAATGTAACAGCTGCATAATGGAAATAGAAAAGCCTTATTATGCTGTTTCCCACCAACATTTACAGATAAAGAAAAAAAAAACTAATCTAGCCAATGAGTTAGGGTTGGTGGCACTCACATATAATCTCAGCACTCAGGAGGCAGAGGCAGGAGGATCATGAGTTCAAGTCCACCCTGGTCTTGTCTCAACCCCACCACACAAAAAATTAAAAAAAAAATAAACAGCAACAACAATAAAAACCTCTTATAATCTCTACATAAAATTCCACTTCAAGGGGAGATAACTAAAATATGAAAGCATACAAATCCCCCATTTCCATAGAGCCACTCTTATTTTTCAAACTCTATATATCTGATTATTTGCTAATAGCATTTTGTGTGTGTGTTTTGCTCTGAGGCGGTAGTTGGTAAGGTGCTTGCCTAGCATGTGAAAGGTTTTGGGTATGTTTTGTGTGTTTTGTACTATCTGCTATTTTGGTCTTCAGCGGTCTCAGGATTAAAACATTACCATGATAAACTCTGATGAGTAATAGTGTATGTGTGTGTATATGTGTGTGTGTGTGTGTGTATAGAAAGAGAGAGAGATAAATATATGTATGTGGGCATCAATATTACATATAAATGTGTGTACATACATTCATATATATTTATGGGCTTCAATAGATCTTCAGAAATATTGAAGTGATTTCTAACATCATTTCCCCAATAATAAATGTATTTGGGATTCTGAGCAAAATTAAAACTATTCATCAACTGTCATCAATTTTAAAATTTCACATATTTGCTAAGGGATACTGAAATTGTACTTAAAAATCACCTTTTTTCTAAAAGGTCTTTTTTATTAGCATTTTAATTGTACATATTGATGGGATACAGTGATAATTCTGTTCATATATTAATCACCCATTTATCAAATCAAGATTGCTTGTATATCCATCTACTTAAACATTTTACACAGAAAGTTTTTAAAAAGGAGAAAAAAATTTTGATTAACATAGTGACAATTTTACTCAATTATGAGTTATGGCATGATTGTTTTTGGATCATCATAGAGTTGCATCCTGTATGTTGTACTTTTTCTCTCCCTCTTTACCCCTCTAAGATATCCCCACACACACCTTCTCCATCATCCACTCCCTCTCACTAGTCCCCTCTGCCTTCCTATGGGTCAACTTATATTTTACAATCTTAGATAAGTACAATTGCTGTTGTTAGGTGTTATCGAGTTGAATCTGACTCATAGCAACCCCATGTACAACAGGACAAAACACTCTCTGACACTATGCCATGCCCAAAACTGTGTCAGTGTTTCTCTGCTATTCAGAGGGTTTTCGATGGCTGATCATTTCAGGAGTGGGCTGCCAGGTCCTTCTCCCAAGCCTATAGCACCTCCTATTCCCAAGAGGACTCCCATCCAAGGACTAGCCAGGCCTGACCCTGCTTAGCTTCCAAGATCAAATGGGATCAGACACGAGGGTGGTATGACTGCAGACAAGTATGATGTATATATGCATATTCATCTAGCTCCCACATGAGTGAGAGGCTGCAGTATTTCTCTTTTTGAGTCTGGATTATTTTGCTTAAAATGGTGACTCCAATTCCATTCATTTTGCTGCAAATGATATAATTTCATTCTTCTTTACTGCTGAATAATATTTTATATATATATATATATATATATATATATATATATATATATATCACATTTTTAATCCAAACATCTTTTGATGGATATCTAGGATGATTCTGTACCCTCGCAGTTATGAAGAGGGCTGCATTAAATATGGAAGTGCAGGTGTCCCTGTGGTGTGATGACTTATATTCCTTTGGGTCTATTCATAGAAGTGTTATAACTGGTCATATGATAGTTCTATTTTTAGTTTTCTGAGGCACCTCCATACTGATTTCTATAGTGGCTGAACTAATTTATAATCCCACCATCAATGTAAAAGGGTTCATCTTTCTCCTCATCCTCACTAGCATTTGTTGTTTGTTTTGTTGATGTTGGGTGTTCTGACTGGGAGGAGATGGAATCTGAGTGTAGTTTTGATTTTAATTTCCTTGATGGCTAGGGATACTGAACATCTTTTGATGTGTTTACTGGGCATTTGTATTTCTTCTTTGAGAACTCTCTGTTCAGTTCCATTGCAAAAGGCATCTTTCTAAGTGTATAAACTTCTACTTAACAAAACACTATCCAAGAAGTTTGCAAACTGCGCTTTGGTCCTGTGTGTGCACACAAGTGGATGTATACTTGTGGAGATTGAAAGATCCTCATAGCAAATCTCTGCCTCAATGTCCCTCTTTAGCAATGCCTCTTGGCACACACCAACCTCTTTTAGTTTTTAGAAACTATAAGCACACTATTAAAGGCCGTTGAGGCTTTTAAGGCTCTAGAAAAACCTTGGAAACCTTGTACTTGCTTCAAAATACAAAAAGGAATTGTGAATTTAAAATTCTAAATATTTACTGGCTATAATGCACACTATCATGTCAAGTAGATAACTGTAGTACCTAAGGCCCAAATGAATAATTGATTCCTAAAATTATAAAAGTTGTTAGAATTATGTCATCTTATACATCAAAAAAAGTCAGTCTCACATGGAGTATTAATATGACAAGATATAGTCTAGAGCATGCAAAATAAATCTCTAGAGCCTACTGAGCACTTAAAAATGTCCCTGGGTGCAGTTCTCACAAAGAATGACAACTATATTTTACCCATAAAACTTTTCTTAACTCCTGCCTTTATGAGGATGATTTCTGATGATTTCATAACTCCTGCCTTTATGAGGATGATTTCTGATGATTTCATAACTCCTGCCTTTATGAAGATGATTTCTGAAGCTTAGAACTTTAGGTGATTTCCCCCCTTGTATGCCTCTTACAGTGAACACTAAAAGGAACTCTTGCTGCCATTCTCTTAGTCCACATTTGAGACCTTTCATAACAGACAAGACACTCATGTCTCTCTGAAGTCCTGACCCTTATAGATATCCAGAACCTAATGTGAAGAAGCTGCAAACAGGACTCTTATTCTATTATCAAAACAGCTTAGGCAAAAGTTAGAATACCTGAAGTTAGTAGCTCTTGACTCTTGCTTCATCTATCACACTTAGCAGTGAGGCAAAACGCACCCAAAATTATCCATAGCTTTGTCCTGTCATGTTTCCTCTGTTTCCATGAATACTAATTTTTGTTCAAGTTACTTTACTTACATCTAACACCTTGCAAGCCTGCAGCTGTAGCCCTGTGGCATCTGATCCCATCAGATCTTGGAAGCTAAGCAGGGTCGGGCCTGGTTACTACCTGGACGGGAGACCGCCTGGGAACACCAGAAGCTGTAGGCTTGGGAGAAGGACCTGGCAACCCCCTCTCAAAAATCAATCTGCCATTGAAAACCCTATGAACAGCAGAGAAGCACTGACAATAGTGTTTCCCCTGTTGTACAGAGGGTCGCTATGAGTCGGATACCGACTGGACAGCACATAACAACACCAACACCTTGAAGTTTTTGTGCCACTTGGTATGTTCCTTACTTGGGTACTTGGCTCTCTCTTACACTTCTGCCTTTGTCATTGAAATTTCCCAGACCTAGCTGGGTTGTATGAGAGAAGGACGTGGCAACACACTCCCAAGGCAATCCCGAAACAATCTGCCATTGAAAACCCTATGAGGGTAGCTATGAGTCGGACACGACTTGACAGCACCTAACAACAACAATAAGCTGGGTTGTAACATATACCCTTTCTTTGTGCTCTCATAGACTGTAGGTATAGCTCTGTCATAGCACTCACCACATAGTTTTACAACGGTCTTCTCTTTTGGAATATGAACTTCTGAAGAGCTCAGCCTCTATCTAATGCATCTGTATCACCAGCATCTAATATACTGCCTAGAAAGATATTTACAACATGTTGGTAGAATTAGAGAGCCATGGGCCCTGCATGCTCTGTTGAATTATTGTAAGAAATGGGCAAAAAATTTGAAAAATGTTACTTTTCTCTAGAATGTGGAGTGGGGGGAGGCAAGGAGGGAGAGAGGAGAGAGCAAGCGAAATCATATTTGAAGTTGGATTAACTGTCTGTGTAGGATTAAATAGAATTTATGTAGCACAAGTGGGAAACCTTGTAAAAGACTACACACTCATCCCTTTTGGGTTGAGAGCTTTGAGGGAGGGTCACAGCAGTTAGACAAACCCAAGCAATACTCATGAGCAGCAGGAAGCAGTTTCGAACAATCCTAAGCATATTTGTCTCTGCAAATGGGGGTATGAAGCTGCTCTATTCAAACCAGCTCAGAGGAGTCCACTGTTACATTCTGAGCTCCAATTGGAGTTCTATAGACTCCAGTGCCCCAAGTTCTCTAGGATGACTCACATTTTCTGTTTTGCCTGTAAAACAGTGAATAGCATTCTTTAAAAAATCTTATCATCCTACCCTAAATGAAAATTTATAAAGAAGTCGGATATAGAAACACTTAAACATGCATAAGCCTCTCTACATTAAAAATAAAAGGCACTCCCTTGACTCCCACATCCTCACCCAGTTACTGCCCTGCATCTCTCTTTCCCTTCACAGCCTAAACTTCTAAATGGTTGTCAATATTCATTGTTTGCACTTCCTTACTTCCCACTCATCTCTCACTCTGTTCAGGCTTCCACCCCCTCACTCTACCCAAAGAATTCTCATTAAATTCTCCAATGGCTTCCCTGTCACCAAATCCAATGGATGGTTTAGTCCTCATTTTACCTCTCCCCAAGCACCACCTTATATTTTTGACAACTTCTTTTACTTTTTGTAATACTTTTTCAATTTCTGCCCTTTACTTTCCACAGTATCATTCTGTCTTGATTTTAATTCTATTTTTCCAGCAACTAATATCTGTCTAGTTTGCAGGCTCTTCCACCTCTATCCATCCATTAAGCATTGGACCTAATCATTTTTCACTCTATATTTGCTCCTTAGGGAATTTCACAAATCTATTCAGCTTCCACCCAAAAAGACTTCCATCCTTTCTACCAGAACCTGATATTCCTGAAATAATATTTCTATCCATTCAGTGTACAAACAAGAAACCTAGGAGCAATCTTTTAGTTGATCTCCTCCCTTAACATCTACATCCCATTCATCCACAGGTCCTACATATTCTTTTATAATAGCTCTCAATCCAGGCACTTTTTTCACTTTCTTATTGATGGTTATAACATTTAGTTCAAGCTGCCATCATTTTTCATGTGAACTACTCCAACAGTCTACTTGGATCCTATAACCAATCTTTTCACAATGCTTGTCTGCATGGATACAAAAATATTTAATAAAACATTCTCAAATACAATTAATCTATATCTATATATACACACACATATATATGAATAATCATACAACATGATCAAGTGATGTATTCCAGAAATACAATGCTGATTCAATATTCAAAAAACCAATTAATATCATCTACCACATTAAAAGCTGCAGCTGTAGCCCTGTGGCATCCGATCCCGTCAGATCT
>VMDO01021646.1:0-35023 GCA_007922755.1 Pedetes capensis | reverse complement strand
GTCTCCCCCTGCACCCCCCCATCTCTTCTGCTGGAGGTAGAACCCAGGCTCTTGAGCCTGCCAGTCAAGCACTGTACCACTGAGCTGCACCCCCAGTTCCCCTCCCCAGGGTTCCTGTTTTCCTCTGCACTTTGTTTTCCCCCAGAGCCCCTAAAACCTAAAATACAATAGAGATTTTTCATTTAACTTACACAGTGTCTCTCACAGCTCAAGTGCAAGAGTTTTTTTGTCTTTTTCACTGTTGTGCCAGCTCTGTTCCTCACTATGGTATAATAAAAAATAAATATCTGTTTTTTGTTCCTGGCTGTCCCTGGCACTGAGCTTCTGAAGCCCTTAGACTCCCTGGAGAGATAAGAATGACTTTTGTATGCTAATGAGGTGGCTAGTGACTGGGGTACCGCAGAAAGCCTCAGAATGGGGACTGGTGGTCAGGAAGAGGAAGGCAGGATTAGAGGGTTGGGACATTCAGTGCCACCCACCGCCACCCACCCTTACCTCCAAGGAGAGCGGAGGGGCTGGAGATGGAGTTGGTTACTGTGAGGCATTAGCAGGCAACATGGAGGAAGGAGGATTTGTCTGACGTTCTGCCATGATGGGAAGCCACCAGGGTCTCAGGACACTGGAAGGACATTTTCAAATGGATTCCACACCCTAACAAAGCCCTGGAGCCATTAACAAAACAGACCCAGAGCTGGGTGTCCAGGGCTGACGCCCAGTCACACTGGGCGTTCCTATTTTGTTGTTATTAGGTGCCATGGGACGTCATAGGGACCCTTACTGGACAACAGACAAAACACTATTGTCAGTGCTTCTCTTCTATTCACAGGGTTTTCAATGGCTGGATTGATTTTTGGGAGTGGGTTACCGGGTCCAGTCTCCCAAGCCTACAGCACCTGGTGTTCCCAGGAGGTCTCCCATCCAAGGACTAACCAGGCCCCACCTTGCTTAGCTTCCGAGACCTGATGGGATAGGACACCACGCCACAGTGGTGTGGCTGGGCGTTCCTTAGTTTGAATAAAACTAAAGGGACCGTGCGACCACTCTGCTTGCCCAGTCTTCATTCATCATTTCTCTCTCTCTCTCTCTGCTTCTCTGCCGTCTTCTCTCTTCAGCAACCACGCGCATGCCTCTCCCTTCTTTTGAACCAACCACCTTCTCTGTGTATCCAAGGCATTCTTCCTGCTAAAACCCTGCTTCACCCACCTGTTATCTGGCTTCTTTACCTCTCCATGGAGAATAGAGACATCCTTATGTAGAGTTAAGCAGGAAACACAGGTTTTTGCAAGTTTCTTTACATATCTACCTAAACTTCTTCAGGAGTCTCAGTTTTCCCTGTAATTATCCCTTAAAGTTTACTATCTTTAATCAGAGACAAGGACCCAGCAACCCACTCCCAAAAATCAACCTGCCATTGAAAACCCTATGAATAGCAGAGAAGCACTGACAATAGTGTTTTGCCTGTTGTAGGCAGGGTCTCTATGAGTTGGACACCAACTCGACAGCACCTAACAGCAACAATCTTTAATCAGCCATTGAAAACCTCATGAGTGTCTCTATGAGTTGGACCCAACTCAACAGCACTTAACCACAAACATCTTTAATAAACCTATTCTATGCTCTACTATAATTTTTCGTATCGGGTATAGGTTTTTTAATATCCTGAGTACAAGGACCAAGAAACCTGCTGCCAGGTTTCCAGACCCGTGCTCAGACCCACCTACCCACACTCCCCACTTTCCCCCAATAACAATCACTAATGACCAATGAGTTCATCAATCATGGCTATGTGATGACATCTCCATAAAACAAACTCTGTCTGATGGGGTTCAGAGAGCTTCTGGTTTTATGAACACTGGGATGCTGGGAGGGTGGTGCGTCAAGAAAGAACATGGAAGCTCCCCACACTGTCCACCCCAGCCCTTTGCACAGTGCACCCCTTCCACTTGGCTGTTCTTAAATCAAATCCTGTATAATAAACCCATCATAGGAAGTAAAGCACTCACTATGATGGTTAATCTTGGTTGGCAACTTGATTGGATTGTGAGACACCTAGGAGATTAGTAATGCACACTTCTGGTGTGTCTATGAGGGCATTTCTGGAGATGATTGGCACATGAGACAGCAACTGAGGAGGAAGACCCACCCTGAATGTGGGTGGCACTGTCCAATAGGCTGGGGTTGTGGTGGATGGAACCATGTGTGTGGAGGAGGAAGCCTGCCATTCCAGGCTCGCTCTCTCTGCTTCCTGGACGCCAAGAGGTGAGCAGCTCCGCCTGCCACTCACTCCCACTGTCAGGATGCTCTGCCTCACCACAGACCCACAGCCATGGAGCCAGCTGACAGTGGACTGAAACCTCAGCCAAAATAAAATAACCTTTCCTTCTTTCAGGCGTTTTCCCCAGGTGTTTTGTCAGAGCAATGAAAAACGACACAATACTTAACTTACAGAGCCAGTGACTTATTCTAGAAAATGATCAAACTTGAAAAAGAGAGTAAGAGGACTAGGGGAATCTGCAGATTTTGTAGCAAAGTCAGAAGTGTGGGTAACTGGGGTGAGGTAGGATCCCCCAGAATTCATGTGCTGGAAACTTAATCCTCAAGGTCATAGGTTAATAACAATGGAGGCAGGGTTTTGGGGAAGTAATTAGGATTAGATGAGACGATGAAGATGGGGCCCTCATGGTGACATTAGTGACTTTATAAGAAGAGGAAGACAGACCTGAGCCTGCTCACTTGGTTTGTCTCAGTTTGTGATATCCTGTGTGGCCTTGGGACTCTATGGAGGGAGGGTGACCACTTGCAAGAAAGGACATGACCAGATGTGGAAGCCAGAGCTTCAACTACCTAGCCTTCAGAGTCATGAGCAAAATAAACTTTTTTTTTTTTTTGCAACACTGGAAGTTGAACCCAGGCCCTCACACACACTAGGCAAGTGCTCCACCACTGAGCCACACCCCTACCCCATTTTTAACTTTTTATTTCAAGACAGAGTCTTGCTTTGTTGCACAGGTGGCCTCTGGCCTCAAAGGCATGATCCTCCTGCCTCAGCCTCCTGAGACTCTGGGATTAGAGGCGAGTGCCCTCTTGCCCAGCTGAGCAGTGGTTCTCAAAGTGTGTTCTCCAGACCAGCAGCATCTTGTTAGGAACTTGCTAGGAATGCAGGTTCCTGGGTCCCGTTCTAGATTTTTTTTTTTTTTTTTTTTTTTGCGGTACTGGGGGTTGAACCCAGGGCCTTGCGCCTGCATGCTCTGCAAGTGCTGGACCACTGAGCTGCACCTCAGCCCATTTTTTTTTTTTACTTTTTGAGACAGGGTCTCGCTAAATTACGCAGACTGCCTCTGGTCTCGAACCTGCGATTCTTCCACCTCCGCCTCCCGAGCCGCTGGGATTACAGGCGTGTGCCACCGCGCCCGGCCCGTTCTAGATTTCTTGAATCTTAAGGTACTTGAGCTTTCACAAGCCAGACAGAACATGCTCCGATTTGAAGCCTACTTCACGTAGAGCAGAATGGACGCGAGAGATGGCAATCAAATGTGATGTGTGGCGCTTGCTTGGATCTCACTTCAAAGAAAATACACGTAGAAAGACATGTTGAGCTAATCAGAAAAATTTGATGATGACATAGCTATTGAGTGATGCCAAGAAATGGCTATTAATTGTCTTAGGTGTGATAACGGCATTATGGCTGGGAACACAAATGAATATATTTTTAGTTAGATGTACTGAAGTGTGAAGGGGGACATGATATTGTCTGGGGTTTATTTTAAATAATTCATTGAAACGTCTGACCACAAAAGTAAATCCATGAGGTGATTGTACACATATATCAAAACACCCCGTTGCACTCCATAAGTATACGCATTTGCCAAAATATATGATCTGTCAATTCAAAATAATAATGAAGAGCTGAGGGCATAGAGCAATGGTAAAGCACTTGCCTATGCTGCTACATAAATACATACATAAATACATAAATAAACACATAAATGAAAAAGTAAAATATTTCATTAATTCAAAGAATAAGAGAGCTAAGACAAATGTTTCAAAGTCTTTGGTTGATTCTGAGTGAAGATGAGTCCTTAAGAGTTTCTTTGAATGGAGTCTCTCCATTTTTACGAATGTTTCAGATTTTTTCACAAAGTCATTACAAACCAGGAAACTTGTGTGAGAAAGGAGGACGTGCCATCTGCTACTGCAAGGATCATGTGTTGAGAGATGGTGGGATCTTTAAAAGGTGGGGCCTAGTGAATGATTGCAAGACTGGCCCCGCCCCTAGCTGACTTCCCCTCTGGAGATGCATCGCTCCCTCTTGCGTTCAGCTCCTGCCTGTGTGGTGCTGTCATTTTTTTTTTCTTTATAAATACCCAGCCTCAGGATTTGCACTATAGTAACAGAAAATGGATTCGTACACCATCCCATTCAGGCACTTCAAGCTAAAATCATTGCGAGTTGGTGTAAAAAAATAAAACTAATGTTTGAGCAGAATCAGGATGGACAGGGGTATCCTGAACTTTTTATTATTAAGGTCCCCTTCAAAAGCAGTGAGTGCCCCAGAGAAACAAAAACTGAGACCCAATTTCCCAGCAGCCAGATGGATTTGGGGGTCCTGTCCTCTTCAGGCCTGGGGGTCAGCCCAACTTGACGAACAGCAGCAAGTTTGTAAGAATTCCCGGCAACTGGAATGAGAGAAGAAAGAAAGTTTGGCTAAAATCAGTTGTTGCACTTCTATTTTTATCAGTTGGAGGTAGAATAGGAGTTTGTTTTGTCTCCTCCATGAATTGACCTGATACTGCAGTCCCAGGAATGGTACATTCTATCCCACAAAAACAAACTATAAAAAACTATAAAACAAACAAACAAAACCCACCCTAAACAACAACAAACAGAACAACTGAGTCATTGCCAGAGACCTCCAAACCAGAGTCACATGGTACCTCCTGAAGCAGAAAGATGAGGGGCAGAGTTTTACAGATGGCTGGAGTCTGTCCGGGCCAAGGTGGAGACACGTTGGCCCTGTTAATACAGTGAACCTATAAGTAGCTAGGTGGACCCTTCCTCATGATGTAGGTCAGTCAATCTCACTTTGCTTTGCTCAGATCTTGTGTGTGCCCTTTATTGCGCTCTTCAGACCCAGGAGGACCACATTTCCCAGACTCCTCTGCCATCTTACCTCCTGCTACATTTGGCCAATAGGAAGCTCCCGTCTTAGGGCTTCCTGAAAGGTTGTCCAATAGGAAATACCAACAGGAATTATAGGTGGGTGGGAGGAGAGTGGTTGGGATATTTCTTCCTACTCCTTCTCTTCTGCCCGTACTGCTTTCTATGACCACTAGATGTTGTTGTTGTTGTTAGGTGCCGTAGAGTCGGCGTCCGACTCATAACGACCCTCACAGGGTTTTCAATGGCTGACTGTTTCGGGATTGCCTTGGGAGTGGATTGCCAGGCCCTGCTCCCATTTTTGCGGTGCTGGGAATTGAATTGGAGACCTCAGAGACTGCAGCGCAGTGCTCTCCCAACTGAGCTAAATCCCAGCCCCCTGACCACTAGATAGGTATATTTTATTGCTAGGTCCCATCAAGCCGGGTCCAACTCATAGGGACTCTGTACGACAGAACAAAACACTACTCAACACTGTGTCATGCACTTGATCTTTTTGTGTTTGAGCCCATTGTTGCAGCCACCGTGTTTCTTCCCGTTTTGAGTTGTGTCATATCAGCAAATGGAGGTCCGAGGGGCCTTACTCCATTCCCATCATTAAAATCAACTCTACTTTGTGAAATGGGAGACGGACCTGGCAATCCACTCTCAAGGCAATCCTGAAACAGTCAGCCATTGAAAACCCTATGAGGGTCGCTATGAGTCGGATACCAACTCCATGGCACCTAACAACAACAACTACTTTGTGAAGTCAATTTTCCCCCAGTCTTTTGAATGCCTTCCAGCCGGCGAGCCTCATTTCTAGTGCTATATTTGACAGTGCTTCTCTGCTATTCATAGGATTTTCAATGGCTAATTGTTTCGGGAATAGCTGCCAGGGCCTCCTCCCTAGTCTGTCTTAGTCTAGAAGCTCAGCTGAAACCCGTCCACCATAGGTGGCCCTACTGGTATCTGAAATACTGGTGGCATAGCTTTTAGTACCACAGCAACACGCAAGCCCCCACAGCACAACAAGCTGACAGACACATGGAGGGTAGGTAGATAGCCCTTCCTGCTTTCTTACTGATATTCTGCCTAGTCATTGTTGAAAGTGGGATATTAAAATCTCCAACTACTATTGTCTAATTGCCTGCCCATCTCTTCAATTCTATTAGTTTTTGCTTAATTTATTTTGGAGCTGCATTTTAGGGGCATGTATGTTTATTTTTTGTTACATTTGCATTTTATATTTATATGTATATGTTTATAATTATGACTTCCTCCTATGTTGACCTTATTATCATCATAAAATAACCTTCTTTGTCTCTAGTAACAATTTTTTGTTTGATATTAATACAGCCTATGAGGCTCTCTATTGACAACTGTTGACATGGTTTATCTTTTTCCATTCTATTACTTTCGGTACATTTGTGTGTATGAATCTCAAGGAGGCTTCTTGTAGACTGGATATAATTTGACCGTATTTTTAAATCCATCTTTCCAATCTCTGTCTTTTGATCAGAGTGTTTAATCTTTTTATGTTTAATGTAATTGGCAATGAAGTAGAATGCATATCTGCCATTTTGCCATTTGTTTTCTACTTATGGTTTTGGGAGTGTTACTGCTGTTCCCCTACTCTTCCATTAAGGCCTTCCTTTTTGTGTGTGTGCATGTGTGTGTGTGTGTGTGTGTGTGTGTGTAGTACTGGGGGTTGAACCCAGGGTCTCACGCTTGCATGCTTTGCAAGTAGTGGACCACTGAGTTGCACCCCAGCCCTTTTTTTCCTTTTTTTTTTTTTTTTTTTTACTTTTTGAGACAGGGTCTCACTAAGTTATGCAGCTGCCTCTGGTCTGGAACTTGTGATCCTCCTGCCTCTGCCTCCTGAGCCGCTGGGAGCCTCTGGGAGCCTCTGGGATTACAGGCATGCCACACGGCACCTGGCTCCCATTAAGCCCTTCTTTTGCATTTGTCTCCCCGCCTCACGATGCCTAGTTCCCATTAAGTATTTTCTATTGTACTATTTTACGCTCTTCTTTATTTTGCCGCGGCTTCCTTCCTTGGCAAGAAGCAACTTTTTGGTTTTGGGGGCGTGTGCTGGGGATGGGCCTCAGGCGTGCTAAGCACCAGTGCCACCACTGAGCGACAGCCTCAGCCTTCGGCAAGTGTCCTTAACGCTGCCCACCTGGATGTCAGCTCCACTGTGGCTGAGATTTTGGTCTGTTGCTGGCTGCTGTGCCCCAGCACAGACTAGGTGCTTAATAAGAGAGCCCGATGCGTCCTGGAGAGCTGGGGCTTACCTGCACCATGGCGGCCCCCAGGACGACCCCACTCAAGGTGAAGCTGTAGAGTCTGGTTATTTTCAGCAGTTTGACGAAACAGCCCTGAGATAGAAACAGCGCAGGAAGCAGGCGTTGGTTAGGGCCCCACCCCAAACTCCGCCATGCCCATCCGGCAGGCCATTCAGATCCCTCTCACCTTCCAAGAGAAGGGGACGAGGCTCCTTTTTGATAGCCTCCTCCGCCCCACATGTTCCCTGGCCACCTGCCTCCCCCCAGCCCTTCTCTCCCTTCCCTCCTTTCTCCCTAGTCCTTGCTGACATCCAAGTGCAGCAACTGCCTCGGGCCAGACATCCTGGATCATTACTGTGTGACCTTGGAGAAGTCATTCCACCTCTCTGCCTTCAGCCACCCCATCTATAAATGGGAAGGACGGGATCTGCCATCCAAGGTTTTCGTGAGGGCTAAAAAAATTTCCATGAAGTGTGTCACAGAGGCCAGACACCCAGCCTCTGGGCAGGAACTGCGGCTTCTTTCCTTTCTCACCCTCTCACTACTGTTCCTCCTCTTCTTTCTCCTCCTTCCTCTTCCTCCTTCTCCCTCTTTTTGGTGCTAGGGCCTCAGGCATGCAAAGAACATATTCTACCCCTGAACTACACTACTCCTTTTTTCTCTTTCGTTCTTTTGTTCTTTCATTTTTTTCTTTTCTTTTTGCAGTACTGGGGGATTGAACCAGGGCCTTGCACACCTTTTACAAGCGCTCTACCACTAGATGCACCCCTAGCTGCCCTCTAAAAATTTTTTTTTACCTTGAGAAAGGGTCTCGCTAAGTTACACAGGCTGCCTCTGGCCTCAAACTTGCGATCCTCCTGCCTCAGCCTACTGAATCGCTTGGATTACAGGTGTGCACCACCATGACTGGCCACTGTTAGTTATTCCTGAGTGCTCTTTACATATGAACCAGGACTGCAGTACATATGTATTGAGCACCTTCTCAGCCCTTTGCTTGTATTTTCGCATTCAGTCCTCACTACAACCTCATAAAGCGGGGGTTGTTCTTTTGTCTATTTTATAGGTGAGGGAGATGAAGCTCAGAGAGTTTAGGAGACCAGACAGCATGGGTAGGCAGGGCAGCCACCTGGAGCTAGAGGGTGGAACTCTGCTTCCCTTCCTGAAGTCAGTCAGCTGTTCCCTTCCCTAGGCCCCTCTTTCCTCTGGGAGACTAGGCTGCCTTGAGCCTGCTGTTGTCCCTGTTTAGTGCTCCCTACTTTCACATAAGCCTGCAGCTGTAGCCCTGCGGCATCCAATCCTGTCAGATCTCAGAAGCTAAGCAGGGTGGGGCCTGGTTAGTCCTTGGATGGGAGACCACCTGGGAACACCAGGTGCTGTAGGCTTGAGAGACGGACTTGGCAACCCACTCCCAAAACAATCCACCACTGAAAACCCTATGAACAGCAGAGAAACACTGACAGTAGTGTTTCCCCCGTTGTATGTAGGGTCACTATGAGTCGGCACCTAACAACAACAACAACACTTTCACATAATGGGCATTTATTAAGTGCCTCCTGTGTACCAGGCACTGAACTAGGCTCTGGCAATGCAGCAGTGTATAAAACAGATCAAATTCCTGGCCTCATGGGGCCCATGCGTGAGTGGGGAAAATAGGTAACCAGCAAACACAGCGGCCATACTGTCAGGTGACCGGAAGTGCCGGGAAGTCACGGAAGCGGGGTACAAGGATGGATTGTGACGGTAGAAGCGAATCCTTTTAGAGATGGAGGTATGTTAGCCCACTCTCTGCCCCTGTAACAAATACCTGGGAGAAGCAACTGAAAGGAGCAAAGGTTTTTGTTTATGTTATTTATCTTGCAGAACCTGAGGCTGAATCCAGGGCCTCCTGCAGTTTGCAAGCACTCTGCAACCAGGCTGCACCCCCAGCCCATCTTTTATTTGTTATCTTGAGACAGAGCCTCGCTAAGTTGCACACACTGCCTCTGGCCTCGAGCCTGAGATCTTCCTGCCTGCGTCTCCTGAGTCACTGGGATTAAAAGCGTGCGCCACAGCGCCTGCCTTGGAGCAAAGGTTTATTCTGGCTCCTAGTTTCAAAGATTTTAGTCCTTGGTCTCTTGGCCCCAGGTTATGGGCCTGTGATGGGGAGGAACATCATGGCAGGAGCGTGTGACAGGGGAAAGCCGCTCCCCACCTGGAAGCCAGGAAGCAGAGAGGAATGGCAGGAAGAGGACTGGGACCAGGTAAACCTCATGGGGAATGGGGAGGGGCCTAGTGGGAGCAGGAGGGTGACAAGGCAAGCGGGAGGGGGAGGAGCAACAATGTGGAGGGGGTAAAGAGAGAGAGAACCAGTCCAAAGTACAGGAGGCAATTGTATGAAAATCCCATAATGAAACTCACTCTCTGGGATACATTGTACAAACCATCCTATACCTCATAAATATGTACAATCATTATTACATGCTAATCAAAATTTTAAAAAAGGTTTAAAGAGATGGGTTTGTTAACTACCCTGATTTGATAATTGCACACTGTATATATGAACTGAATTATCACTCTGCCATAGCACCCTGGCACCTGATCACTCCTGATCCTCAAAGCTAAGCAGGATCGGCCTGGATAGTCCTTGGATGGGAGACAGCCTGAAAATACCAAGTGCTGCAGGCTAGGGAGAAGGACCTGGCTGCCCACTGCATAAACAATACACCATTGGAAACCCTACGAATAGCAGAGAAGCACTGACGATAGTGCTGGGCATGGCACAGTGTTGGTCAGTGTTTTGTTCTGTTGTACCTCGGGTCCCTATGAGTCAGACCCAGCTCCATGGCACCTAACACCACCAACAACCCCATAAATACGTACAATTAAAATACCAATTAAAAAAAGATAGCCTCTTCAAAAACACACCCCTAGTGACCTATTTCCTCCAACCAGGCCCCACTCCCTAGTTTCCAACACTTCTCAATACTGCTATCAAATTATGAATCCATCAATAGATTAATCATTGATTAGCTTAGACCTCTCATGGGCCAATCACTGCACCAAAGCCCATTAGCTGGCAGCCAAATCTTTAAAGCAGGAGCCTTCAGGGGACAATTCAGATTCAAACTCTATCAAAGAGTCACAGTAGCCTCACAGCAGCCTCTCCTCCTAGCAACATGTGAGCACAGAGTTGAAAGAGGTGAAACAGGAAGACATTTGGGAAGAAAAATGTTCTATGTAGTGGAAACAGCTTGTACAAAGGCCCTGAGGCAGATCTTTTGCATTGTTTGTTTTTGGTGCTGGGTGTTGAACTCAGGGCCTCACACATGCTAGGCAAGTGTGCTACTGAGCCACACTGTGGCCCCCAGGCCTGGTGTTTTTGAGCAGGAGGAAGGAGGCTGGTGTGGCTGGAGGGGAGTGAGTAAAAGAGTGTGGGAGAGGAGGTGACAGGTAGGTTGTGTAGGGGCCAATGGCCCAGAGTATGTCCTAAGTCTACCTCTGCCGCCCCAGCCTGGCACGTGGCCTGGCTGATTCTCCGTAGGACTCAGCTCCCAACAGGAGCCATTCCATTCAGATGCATGGCTGGATGAGTGAGTGATTCACACTTCAGCCTCTGCAGAAGAGCCCTGGGTTTGTTCCCTTGTGGCAAAAGTTACAGAGGACCCAGGAGGTGAAATTTGAAACTGAGATGCATCACTCCCTGGTATGGGAACATCGTTGTGCCTCAGTTTCCCCAACTACTAAATGAAAGAGAATAATCCTCACCTTGAGCTGGGCTGGGACCTTGGGCTGGGAGGCTAAGTGGTAGAGCACAGGCAGGGCACGCACGCATCCTGGGTACCATCCTCAGAACCGCACACACCACCCCTCCAAAAAGAGCCTCCATTTCCCCGGCGCTCAGGAGGCTGAGGCAAGAGGATCACCTGGGCTACATAGCAAGGACCAGTCTAGGCTACATAGCAAGACCTTGTCTCAACAACAACAACAACAACAAAAGCCTTAGTGGATGCTCTGTCACATGGCTGGCCATCACTGTCACTAGAATTAGCAATTTTTATCATCATTGCTGATGTACATCAGGCAGTATCCCCCAGGATAGCCAACCCTGGCTGGACATGGCGGTGCACGCTTGATATCCCAGCAGTTAGGGGGCAGAGGTGGGAGAATCACCAGTTCAAGGCCAGCCTGGCTTTCGTGAGACCCTTGTCTCAACCTTTCGAGATCTTGTCTACAGCTGGGAGAGGAGCCAGGTGCCATGGGCACACCTGTGATCCCAGCACTTGGGAGGCTGAGGCAGAAGAATTGGGAGTTCAAGGTCAGCCTAGGCTACATAGTAAGACTCTGTCTCAAAAAAAAAAAAAAAAAAAAAAAAAAAAAAAAAAAAAAAGAAAGACTCTGTCAAAGCCACATGACTTGGAACCAGTCACATCCCTTCCCCACTTGTGACTTGGGAAGATATCCTTAATTCCTTGCTATAATTTGGATCTGAATGTTCTCCAAAGACCCACGTGTTAGAGACTCCTTTCCCAGCATGGCACTATTAGGACATGGTGGAGCCTTTAAGAGGTGGGACCTAATGAGAGGTTTTAGGCCTTTGGGGGCATGTCCTCAAAGAAGACTGTGGGGCCCTGGTCTCTTCCCCTCTCTCTTTCATTTCCTGTCATGAGAGCAGGCCTCCTCTCCCACATGCTCCCACCATGCTGTGCTGCCTCCCCATAGTCCCCAAAGCAAACTGACCATGGAGAGAAACCTCTGAAACCTCTGTAAGCCGAAATAAACCTTCCTTCTTTTTAAATTGATTGTCTCAGGTATTTTGTTACAGTATCAGAAAGCTGACTAACATCCCCCCAAAGTTTTATTACTGAAACGAGCCAAATACCCATGAGAATTGATTTCTCTCTCTCCCCTCAGCCCCATTTCCTGGGGTCCCCACAAATAAGAAAATTTTAGAAAAGCCACCAACCCTTGGGGGGTGGTGTCTTTCAACTCAACAAACAAGAAAGTCTTGACTTACCTTCTGGTGGATGACATTTGGGGACACATTATGCCCATCACATGCCGCAGTGCCTACAGATTTACAGCAGCCTCTGGGGTAGGTGTGGCCAGTTGTCATTTCAAAGAAAGAGCCAGAAAAATCTGTGTAGTTATTCACCCCACAGCACTTTAGCTGCGAAGAGAAGAAGCATTCAAGACTCCCTTTCAAATAATAAGATAATAAACACAGTAGCAATCATAGCGACCATGGCTACTGTACAGATCCTGTGCTAAATGCCTTCCTGACACCATCCTACTGTGGTTCAGAAACTTCTGTGGCTTCCACTTCATTTGGGGTAAAAGTTGAATCCTCTCTGTCTCCTAGGAACCTGCACAACATGCCTCTGTCACCTGGCTGCCCTAACCTCCCCACACTCCCCTCTTTATTCCCTCAGTTCCAGCCCCACTGTTTTCTTCACTGTTGCCCAATTTTAGATCCCTGAACTCATCACCCTCATAAGAGAATGGGGGGGGGGCCTGGGGCTGTGGAGGAGCGGGGATGAGTGTTTCAGGGGCACAGAGTTTCCATTTGGGAAGATGGAAAAAGCTCTGGCGGGGATGGTTGCAGAAGAGCGAGCCTCACCTTCTCCATGACCAAGTTCCACTGCGTAGAATAGTCGTCCGGCTCCTTGTAACCTCTATAATTCTTCCTCAGTGTCGCCAAGTTGTGCTCCAAGACCACATCTCGAACCTTCCGGATGAGACCAGAGGCGGAAGAGATTAATGCCCCCAAGTGCAGAGGTGACCCGTGGGCAGAGAGGGCTCTGTCTCTCAGGATGCGGTGAGTGGAGAGGTGGGGGCTTCCCCTGCGGGTCTTTGGATTTCTTCCCTCAACTCATGGGTCTGAGCTACCAGGGGAAACATTCCAGCTACCATGGCGCCCACCCCTTTGGGGGCTGGGGGGGGGGACACAGGAAGAGTGTGGGTCTTGCAGCCAGGCGCATCTGGTCCCTGCCATCCCTGGCGAACTTGAATCATCTGCTCTTTCATGTCGCCCACGAGCCTGCTACACCCACTGTTTGGCTGTAACTTGATTAAGTGTTGCGCATCATCCTCCCAACTCAGTCTCTCTCTGCACACATAAGGGGCAAGTTTATTTTTTCAATTTTTTTAAAAATTAAAAGTGTAATATATTTTTCTTTTTCTTTTCTTTTCTTTCTTTCTTTTTTTTTTTTTTTTTTTTGCAGATGCAATACAGTCCCATCTTCAATACTGACAAAGAAATGCAGGATGTGGCAGCGCCTGCCCATGATCCCAGCCCTGGGGAGGCTGAGACAGGAGGATCTTGAGATCGAGGCCAGCCTGAGCCTTGAAAAGATCCTGCCACATTCTGGCAAGATCTCATCCCAAGATGGGGGGCAGGTCAGGCGCAGTGGCACACGCCTGTAATCCCAGCGGCTCGGGAGGCGGAGGCAGGAGGATCGCAAGTCCAAGACCAGAGGCAGTCTGTGTAACTTATCAAAAAGTAAAAAAAAAAAAAAAAAAAAAAAAAAAAAAAAAAAAAAAAAGGGCTGGGGTCGCAGCTCAGTGGTCCAGCACTTGCAGAGCATGCAAGCGCGAGGCCCTGGGTTCAATCCCCAGTACCAAAAAAAAAAAAAAAAAAAAAGATAGGGGGCAGAGCTGGGCATGATGGCCACACCTGTGATCCCAACACTCAGGAGGCTGAGGCAGGAGGATGGCGAGTTCCAGGCCAGCCTGAGCTACCTAGTGACACCCTGTCTCAAAAAAAAAAGAAAGAAAGAAAGAAAGAAAACAAGACAAAGCCCAGCAAGACAGACCATGAAAAAATGTCTCCCTCCCACTTCCTTCTACCAGCCAAAAACGTTCCTCCCACTTCATGCCGATGACTATTCCTGTTTCCTCTGTCCCCAAAGGGATCCTGGATGTGTGTCAAAGCGAAGCCTACTTTCATTCGTTTTCTCTTTGTTTGAAATCGCTCTCATTGTGCTGCATCCGGCTGTTCCCAACAAGGGTAGAGGGAGTTCCTGGTGCCCTGTCATTTCTGTGCACAGTAGCCTGGCTTCCAACTGCCACCAAATGGCTCTCTGTCCTGTGCCTCCTTTGAGCAGCCCTTCACCGATGGTGGATCAATACCCCGCCCCCTCACCCCTTGCATGGAATGATTTAGGTGCATATTCTACACTGTGTCACCATTGCACGGTGCCTCCCTTCCCCACTTTACTTCTCCTATGAGTGCAATCTGCTGTTTCCCTCCAAATAAGCCAAAGCCTTAAATCCTCTGGGAGGACACCCAGTGAGGGCGTCACTCTTCGAGAACATTCCATCTCTTGCACAGCCAGCCACCTTGTTCCCAGGTGTATAAAACTCCATCGTGTGGATGTCTTATAACTTGCCTAAGCCCTAGTCTTTTGCCCACCCCAGTGTGATGCAGGTCACTCTACTGGCAGTGAGTAAAATCCTTGGGCAATTTGTAGAGATGAAAATGTTGGATCAAAGTGCTCAAGCTTTTGTCATTTTGATGGGCTTGATAAATAGCTTGTTTTGAATACTTTTTTTTTTGTTTGTGGTACTGGGGGTTGAACCCAGGGCCTCGCGCCTGCGTGCTTTGCAAGTGCTGGACCACCGAGCTGCACCCCCCAGCCCATTTTTTTTACTTTTTGAGACAGCGTCTCGCTAAAGTACACAGACTGTGTCTGGGCTCCAACTTGCGATCCTCCTTGCCTCCGCCTCCCGAGCTGCTGGGATTACAGGCGTGCGCCACTGCGCTCGCCCAGATGAATACTTCTTTTTCTCTTTCTCCCCTTTCTTCTCCTCCTCCTCCTCCTTCTCCACCCACTAGTGGGATGGGACTCGGGCCCCCTCCCCAGCATGCTAGGCAAGGGCCCGGTACCCCTCAGGCCCATCTCCAGCCCTAGAACATCTTTCCCCAACCCTAGCATCCTGGGTACCCTTCCGATCACCTCTCCCTCTCCTGGGAGACACGGTCCCAACAAACTCGGCAGGTTTCTCGTGGCCTCCCCAGGGGAAGGCTGAAGTGACCAGCTTTTCACTCTAGGTCTAGAGGACCAAAGGGGCCTACGGATCCCCCCATCGCCAGATCTCCGGGAGGGGGGAAGGGGCGAGTGCGGAGTGTGGGCGCCTCCGGGGGACGGGGCTTCTAATGATTTGGATTTTTTTTCCCCTCAGCTGCGTACTTACAATTGGGAAGAAGATGAGGACGGCGGAGGCAGCTGTTAGCTCCATGATGAGAATGATAACCAGGAACAGAAAGCACTGGAAGACAGAGTGGGACAGCGCGGGGCTGGGAGGAAGGAACAGTCCCTGACCCCAGGCCATTCTCTCTCCTCCAGTGTAAAGGGACTCCCACCCGGGGTGGGGGTGGGAGGCCGCTGGGTCTCATTTCTCCAGGTCGTTTTCCTGCATTGGGAGGTCAGGGACAAGGGCAGCGAAGTCCTTGGGGGTTCCACTAGCCGGACCCCCGTTTTGGGAGGCTTCAGAAGAGAACTAAAAAGGGGTGTGTGCAGAGAACAAGGCTGATGGCAAAGGAGAAGGGTCCCTGAGGGAAGAGGGGGCAAAACCTCTCAGACAAGAGCCCGGAGGGAAGATGCTGGGGCCAGGGTGAGCAGGTGCCACGTGGAAATCCCACGTTCTGGCGTCATTTTCTGATAAAATCTGCACGCGTGGTGGAAGACGATGGGAAAGATGGCGCGCACAGACGTCTTGCGGCTGCGCATCTCAGAGAATGTGCTTCCTTCCCCAGGCCTCAGTTTCCCCTTCTGTACCATGCAGTGTGGGGGCCAGCTCAGGGGGGTCTCCATGGGTTATGTAAAGCCCTTCAAGGGTACATGGGGCAAAAGGAAGGTCAGCTGCCCTCTCCCTTTCCATCTATTTTCCCTTCTAAGCCCGTTATTGCTATTATTAAAATCTATTTGATAATTCGGGTGGACAGACTGGCCAATTGCGAGACTTATCCGGTCCTGACCGGGAGAGGCAGGGCAGTGCGTTGCACATAAGCCTGGGGCCCCCATAACCCCTAGGGGGACCCTTGGGTGCAAGGCTTTGCAATTGAAGAAACCCAAACTGATGGATCATGCGTCAGTGAGGATTAATATGTCCGGGCCTCTAGGAGGCTGAGACTCCGCAACGACAGACATCCAGTCCTCTGGGCTTCTCCCTCTGAGTCAACCCTGAACCTGCCCATTTCTCCTACTGGAACTTCACAGCCCCGCTGCATGCAAACCCCTGGTCCACCACCTGCGTCTCTCCCACAACCACTAGAGGGCGCAGGTGAGCACAGGAGTCAGGGCAGTGCTTCGTCCTCGGCTCAGAACCTTCCGAAGTTCCTAACTTCTTCAAAAACAACAAAACAAAACAAAAAAAAAAAACCTTTGTTTCCTGAGGTCTTGGGAGGCTTTAAAGGGAGAGATCTTGAGGGTAAAGGTGATGGAATTTGCTGATGGGTTGGATGTGGAGGTGAAAGAGAGTCCCAGATTCTTCCATGTGAAATGATGGATTGCTGTTGTTAGGTGCCATGGAGTGGAACGCGACTCGTTAGCGTTTTCAGTGGCTGATTGTTTTAGGGATTGTTTTGAGAGTGGACTGCCATATCTTTCTCCCATTTTTGTTGCGGTGCTGGGGATCGAACCTGGGTCCTGGGAGAGTGCAGAGCAATGCTCTACCAACTGAGCTAAACCCCAGCCAGCCCCAGAAAGGATGGATTAGTGTCCATATATGATGGAAGCTAAGTGAAATATTGTTGGCACAGGGCCTATTGAATAAATATTTGTTGAATGAAGGCCTTAAGAAAGAAAATGAACCCTGGGTGCGGTGGTGCGCTCCTGTGATCCCAGTGACTTGGGAGGTGGAGGCAGGAAGACCACAAGTTTGAGGCCAGAGGCAGCCTGTGTAACTTAGCAAGACCCAGGCTCCAGATAAAAGAGTTAACAATGGGCTGAGGGGGCAGGTCAGTGGCAGAACACTTGCAAAGCATGAGCGAGGCCCTGGGTTCAAACCCCCAGTCCTGAGCAAGAAGGAAGGAAGGAAGAAATGGAAGGAAGGAAAGAAGGAAGGAACTGATGGGGCTAGGATTGTAGCTCAGTGGTAGAGCATGTGCTTAGATTGCATGCAGTCCTGGATTCCATCCCCAGTGGAGCAGAAAATAAATTTAAAGCTAAGAAAATGACAGAGGTCAAGCCCAGCACGGTGGTTCTTGCCTGTTATCCTAGCACTCAGGAGGCTGAGGCAGGGAGATTGATATGAGTTTGAGGCAAGCCTGGTCTACAGCAAGTTCCAGGCCAGCCTGGGCTACACAGCGAGACCTTTAAAAAAAAAAAAAAAAAAAAAAAAAAGGACAGGACAGAACTTCAGCAAGAATAGATGAGAAATGTTTTAAGCCATGAAGTAGCCAAGCATGGTGGTACACATCTGTAATCCCAGCACCTGGGAGGCTTAGGCAGGATGAATGAAATTTGAGGCCAGGCTGTTGAGACCCTCTCCAATAAATAAATAAAAATAAAAATGATAATCTATACTGTAAAATACTCTAAGAGATGATTAGAATAAAGAGCTTCATGAAAATCCTCAAATTGAAGTAACTGGATTTTTGCAGTACACAATGGAGGAAGGAAAATAACAGTGCAGAAGAATTAAATCTAGGGTGGGAAAATCCACTCAGATAAAATGCTAAGGGGCAACTCAAACAAAATGGGCCTCAGGAAGCTGAGTGCTGGCCTTTGGGAAGCTGTTAAGTCAAGGCCTTATGTGAGAATGAGTAGGACATGTAAATTCTGCAACATACCATCCACATGATCATACCTAGAATTTTCATATTACATACACTTGAACATTTACATGTATTGTCACTATGTCAGCGTTGTTTGCAAAGGACAGGCATATGAGTCAATGGAACCAAATTAGGTACCCAGAACCGACCCAAGCATAATGCAAACTGGTGTGACAAAGGAGGACTGGATGGGCTACTCAATATATGGGGCAGTATGTCAACCAACTGGGAGAAAAATCAAATCAGATCCCTACCTCACACCATACATACAAGTACTTTTCTCTTTTTCTGCACACACAGTTAAACTCCCAATGAATAAAGAGCTAAACATAAGAAATCAAGACTTAAAATTATGGGAAGAAAACCTAGGAGAATATAATAAAGAGTGGTGGTGTTCGTAATATGTGCAATGAAAGATCTGTACATGGTGGGGGCAGTTTTGGGTTCTGTGTGCAGATCCAACTTACAAACAAGAGAGTGCCTCTGCTTTCTTTAGTAGCTCCGTACCACCCAGCAAGGCCAAGCAGTATTGTGATGCTCCCCATCACCACGCACAGGTAACCAATGTGAAGGAGGTATACAGAGGGCAATCCAAGGACCTTTGTTAGGGTGGCCCCTCCACACTTGACACTGAGGCCCACGCCAATGAGGATCATACCAGATACCTTTAGAACAGAAATCAGGAGGGGAAAAAAGTATTAGGTGTATATAAATAGAACTAGATCTGGGTATGGGGTAGAGGGGAGCAAAGGCTAATAAAATCAGCAAAAATTACGAGATAATAATACCCAGAGTTGGTGATGATGTCAAAGCATTCTCATAAATTGTTGCCATGTAACAAAGTTGTTGTTTTTTTTTCCTGGTGGGCTGGGAGGATGCTTTTCCTTTATTTTATTTTATTTTATTTTAATCTCCCTTTATTAATAAATGGTGATGGGGTACAGAGTAATACAGCATTGGCTTTTTTATTATTCATCATTGTGCATCGTTATGTATAGAACAGGGGTTGGTAATTTATTTTTCTGAAAAACCCTAGATCTGTGGCCTTTGCAGATCATAAGGTGTCTATTGAAACTACTCAATGCTGCTGGCTTGCTTTGAAAGCAGTCAGACACAGTCTGCAAGGCAACAGGTGTGGCTGGAGTCCAAAGCCATTCCACAGCAAAAACAAGGCTGGGTTTTGCTGACTCCTAAGAAAGGAGAAGGTTCACTGATGCAGAAAGATATTATTAATGCCTTAATAAGCTTTGGTTTGCAGTACTGAGGACTGAACCAAAGGGCCTCACATGCGCTATGCAAGTACTCTTACCACTGAGCTGGCCCTCAGCCTTTTCATACACACATACAAACACTTTTTTTTGTTTTTCTTTTTTGAGACAGAGTCTCACTATGTAGCCCAGGCTGGCCTCAAACTCAAAATCCTTCTGCCTCAGGCTCCGGAGTGCTGGGATCACAGGCACATGCCACCTCGTCTGGCTAACATGTACATATAGAGAGAGGGTGGGAGGACTGAAAGGGTGCACATCCATAATCCCAGAGATCTGGGAGGCGGAGAGAGGATCACAAGTTTGGGGTCAGAGGCAGCCTGTGTAATTTAGCGAGACCCTGACTCAAAATATAAAAATAAAAAATGAGCTGGGGGTGCAACTGAGTGGTAGAGCACTTGCAAAATATGTGTGAGATCCTGGGTTCAACCTCCAAGTACCAAAGGAAGAAAAAAAGGCACATAGGGGCCAAATGTGGTGACACAGGCTTGTAATCCCAACACCCAGGAGGCAGAGGCAGAGCAGTTGCTAATTGGAGGCCAGCTTGGGCTACACAGTACAAAAAAAAAAAAACAAAGAAAAATCCAAAAAAGGTGTATATAAAAGTCAAGAAGGATATAATCATAATGCAGATGATAATATTTATTGAACCCCACACAAGAGGCATAAGCCCTTTAAATGCATTGGCTCATTACATTCCCATCAAAATATCACAATACAAGAGTCAAGATCAGGAATGAGATTTGATTTCCTTCTCTTTCCTGGCAGCCTTTCTTTATACTATTCTACAACGAAAACAATTACTTCTTTTACAATGCACATTTTGGGTTACTTTGGTAGTAAGAAAAACATGTTTTGAAAAGTTGAAAGATCAAGAAAATACAGGGCTGGGGTGTAGCTCAGTGGTAGAGCGGGTACTCAGTATGCAGAAAGCCCTGGGTTTAATCCTGGGCACAAAACAATTAAAAATAATAAAAAATGAATAAAAAGAATATAACCACTTCCTCTTGATCTCCTCAAATCTGATTTTCTGCAGGGTTTCATTTAGACCTGAGCTTTTCCATCCCTGATCCCGGGTCCCCAAGACTGCACACATGTCTGCTGATTTCACCGGCTCTTGGTCTACCAGAGCCTATGCCTGTTCCCCCTGTGCCCGCTCCTCGTCAGCCTGCCCTACATCTCTCTTGCTCCCCTGGGGACCACAGATCCGGATGCCAATTTGGTTCAACTTATTTCTGTCTTTCTCGGAGCTGGCCGTGGGGGAAGGCAAGCCAAATCCCAGGACCTGGGCTGTGACATACTTACAGCCACGAAGCCGTTGAATAAGGATAACACTTTCTTCAAGGAAGAATATGGCGTGTGCACTTCAGCCATGCTGGCCAGCCTGGGATGCCCTGGGTATTTAAGTCAGCATCTTCCTGGACCTCTGGGCACCTGTTTCCCAAGGTTTTGGGTAGGGGCACCAAACTGACTTGCTCTTCTCCTCTGTCTCCTGCCTGCCTGATTGCCCCCTGGGGCTTCCTAGCACCTGCCCGCCTCAGACATAAGCCTTTATCACATCACAATCGGATGGATGCTGGAGCAAGGATTACAGGGCCAGGGACACCGGTGCCCCAAACTGTCCCCTGTTGGCTCCTAATCCTCCGAACAGGCCACATTGGGGATGGAGAAAAGCCACATCACACCACGCTAGTATTCCCTAAATGCCACCAGCGCCCTGTGGACAAAGTGCCCAGCACCGATCCCTTGTGTAATTGACATCACCAGCTACACTGGGAGGCTCCAAAAGGAAAAGAACCTGAGATGTCCTTGTCACAGCTGTGTCCCCAGAGCCTGGCTCAGTAAACTCTCCAGAAACCAGTGTGGAATGAAAATCAAGAGGCTGCACCAGGCAGGAATCTAGCTACAAGACACTGGATCCTCCCGGCCCCAGCCCACATTTGACCCATCTTTCTTATATGGCTCAGAGAGGGCAAGGGACCTGCCTGAGGTCACACAGGAAGTAGGATCAAGGATCAAGGATGGGCGTTGAAGCTGGGTGTGGTGATGCACACCTGTAATCCCAGCACTTGGGAGGTAGAGGCAGGAAGATTGCAAGTTCCAGGCCAACTTGGGCTACACAGTGAAACCCTGACTCAAGACAAAACAACAAAAAAATGGGGGTGGGGGCAGGAAACTGTGAAGCAGAGAGCCTTTCCTTTGTAGGCCTGCTCTGCTCAACGGTCCTTGAGCTATGTACCACAGGTCACTGGGCTTTTCTTGATGACAGACACAGTGGCATTTCATGGCAAGGCCTCTGGGCCCAGTTCCTGCAGCGCCTAACCCACCTTGCCCCGGCTTGGCCACACTTAACTGGTCTAGGCCCACACTACCCCAGCCCTGTGTCCTTCTGTCCCCCACTAGGCTGGGGCACGCCCAGGTGTCCAAATGCTGGATGGTTGGGTGGGGAAGGGAAGGGTGTGGCTCAAAAGGGAGAAAACAGCTTAAACTTTAGTTAATTAAATGAAATGTTTTTCGAATCGTCTGCTGTTTCTTGGAACACGTGCAACTAAGCAAGATGCTCATGGGGGAGTGGCGTCTCATCCCTGGACCTCAGGCCACATTCACAGCCAGGAATGTGTCTTTCCACGCCTTTCTCCAAAAGGTGATTTGAAATAGGCTTAGCCAGGGGTCCAAAGAATGGGGGTGCAAAGATCAGAAAATGGGGATGCAGAGAAGTATGGCTAACTGCCGGATGCAAAGGAGTACTGGGGAGTTGTAGGCTCAAGGGAAGGCAGGGAAATGCAGTGCAGAGAAGACTGGAGAGAAAAGGTTGGGAAAGCAGGAAGGAAGACAACGAACAGGATGCAAAGCAGCGTGGGAACAAGGGCACAGAGGAGTATGGGTAGGGGGTGCCGCAAAGCATGACGGGAAATGAGAGCCTGATACAAGCCGGTAGGGTGAAAGGCGGAGGGTGGGAAGGCCTGGACCCTCGAGCAACCAGAAATGGGACCTGGGGGGAGATGGGGACCCCGAGAATGCTGCGGTTGTCCCCGCCCACGGAAGCCCCCCGTGAACCCCACCCTTACCACCCAGTCCCCCGCCCCCCCCCCGCCGCAACGCTCTAGCCGGGACCGCCCCTCTGTTGGCCCCGCCCCTCGAAAGGACCGCCTCCTCATCGACCCCGCCCCCGAGAAGCCTGGCCTCCGCAGCCCCGCCCCCTCCCCGCCTCCCGGGCTTCGCTGCAAACCCTCTGCTCAGACGCCGGCCTCGCGCGTCCCCTGCTGGTCGTCCACGGAAGTTTGGCCCTGCGTGCTGCGGCGGGGGCACTTCGGGAAGCCCCTTCTTCGCCGCGCCTGCGCAGTGCAGCGCCAGGAGTCTGGCGTCTCCCGGTCACACGCGTCCAGATGTGCCTGGGACCCGTGGAGCTTGGGGGGTCGACGTGAATAAAGGAAGCGGAGACGACGCCTTCTCAGTCCGCGCGGAGCTGACGGGAAGAGACAGGCTGTGCAGGAATCTAGCCGCAAATGCAAGCCATGTGGCAGAACACCCGTGCAGAGGACCAGAGCCATCGAGTCACCGCAGTGTAAAGGTTCTGGAAGGCCATTCCGACTGTGGCACTGCTAAACTCTTAGAAGGACCTTTAAATGCTTCCGTGGAAATAGCAGAAGAGTCATTCCAGTACATCCTTAACTACAGGCCAGAAGATGTATTGAGGTATTTATGTCTCCACGTGTTTGGTTTCCTTCCTCATATTTTTTTATTTCTTTACTCTCATATATTTGATGCCTGCAGCCGTAGCACTGTGGTCTCCGATCTGGTCAGATCTCGGAAGCTAAGCAGCTTTGGGCCTGGTTAGTCCTTGAATGGGAGACGGCCTGGGAATGCCAGGTGCTGTAGGCTTAGGAGGACCGGGCAATCCATTCCCAAAAAACAATCAGCCATTGAAAACCCTATGAATGGCAGAGAAGCTCGGCAGTAGTGTTTCACCTGTTGTGCGAAGGGTTGCTATGAGTCGGACACTGGCTTGATGGCACCCAACAATAACAACAATTTATTTGAGACAGGATCTCCTTGTGTAGGCCAGACTGGCCTAGAACTTGCTGTGTCGAGAAGGCTTGCCTCAAACTCAAATCGATCCTCCTGTGTCAGCTTCCTGAGTGCTGCTCCTTCCTTATATTTTAAATCTTTTTTTTTTTTTTAAGTATGATTTCCAGCCAGGCGTGGTGGTGCATGCCTGTAATCCCAGCACTCTGGAGGCTGAGGCAGGAGGATTGTAAGTTCAAAGACTGCTGGGACTACATAGGAAGACACTGTTTCAAAAAACAAACCAGAGCCAGGGGTGGTGGCACACACCTGTTATCCCAGGGGCTCGGAAGGCAGAGGCAGGAGGATCGCAAGTTCAAGGCCAGAGGCAGTCTGCTTAACTTAGCGAGACCCTATCTCAAAAAAAAAAAAAAAGGGCTGAGGGTGCAGCTCAGTGATCCAGCACTTGCAGAGCATGCAAGCGCTAGGCCCTGGGTTCAACCCCCAGTACCACACACACACACACACACACACAAAAAAAAAAAAAAAAAAAAAAAAGGAAGGAAGGAAGAGAAGAGAAGAGAAGAGAAGGATGAAAGAAAGAAAGAAAGCCAGCAGAGCCAGGCATGGTGGGACATGTAATGGGAGGTGGAGAGAGATGGATGGAAAGTTCAATGACAGAGGCAACGTTTGTAACTTAGCAAGACCCTGTCTCAAGATAAAAAATAACATAGGAGCTGGCGGTGCAGCTCAGTGGTAGGATGCTTGCAAAGTATGTGTGAGGTTCTGGGTTCAGTCCCCCAGTACAAGGGGAGAGGAAGACAGAGAGAGAGAGACAGAGACAGAGAGAGACAGAGAGAGGAAAAAAGGACAATTTCCAAGAAAAATAGAAGATCTTAAATGCAAACACACAAGGAGTATTTATGTCAATGACCTATGCTGCACTCCAAACGCTCCCTAAATTCATGGATTTGTTGTGAACAGCAGCAGTGAGGGACCTAGGTGGATTTGACAGGAAGTGAATGAGACTTAAACTTGCACTTGCCCTCCAGCCATAGCTTTGGCTTGCAGATTGCCCAGGTAAAATTTGTGGCTGGGTTGATTCAGTACCTGGTATTGTGGATTCTGGACCCGCCCCCTGAGTAAACGCTAGGGGGCGCTACTCCCATAGGAAACAATGCAAATGGCACCTCTTGGTCTTCCCAGCGTTGCGGACCCTGTTAGGAATATATAACCATTTCTTCTATGTGATTCCTTCCTCCAAACACTCTCTTGTCTGGTGGTAGGTGCGGGAGTGAACGTCGTTTTTGACACTTTTTTTAGTGGTATGCTGGGGATGGAACTCAGGGCATTACACAGGCTAGGCAAGCCCTCTACCACCTTGCTACCTCCCCAGCCTCCAAACTCATGGTTATTAAATCACTCCTACCCCCTAGTTCTGCCCGCTGACATGGAGAAGCAATGACATCCCAGTAGCAACAAGCACACACATTGCCCAGATCTTGGTTTCTAAATATCATCTCAGGCTAGGGGTGCAGCTCCGTGGTATAAGCTAGACCCTGCGCTCAATGTCCAGCACCAGAAAAAAAAATTAATTAAGAAAAAGTAAAGCTCAAAGATGAGTGTGGTGGTGTACTCCTGTAATCCCAGCATTCGGGAGGCTGAGGCAGGAGGATTGCAAGTTTGAGGCCAGCGTGGGCCTTTATTTACTTATTAGACCTTGACGTAAATAAATAACCAAACAAACAACCATCTCCCACCTAAAGGACCTGGGAGATGCTTGGAGACATTTTTGAATTCTGGGCTGGTGAAGGGAAATCCAAAGTGAAGCATCGAGTATTTCAGAGCGTCAGAAAGAAAGTGCCCGAAGAAGGGGGCCACATGTCAACAAGACAGTGTTGTATGATGAGCTCGTTTTTTTGCTTTTTGGTTTTTGTTTGTTTTACTTTTGTTTTTGTTTTTCTTCAGTACTGGGGGGTTGAACACAGGGCCTTGCACCTACTTTGCAAGGGCTTTACCACTGAGCTGCGTCCCGAGCCCAATTTTTTCTTTTCCTTTTGCAACTCGGTCTCACTAAGTTATGCAGGCTGCCTCTGGCCTTGAACTTGGGATCCTCCCTCCACCTGAGTCGCTGAGATTACAGGCATGGGTACCTGCACCAACCTTTGTTCTATTTCTGAGTTTTGCTGTGCTGGAGATCAAACCTAAGGCCTCATGCATGCTAGGCAAACGCTCTTCCACTGAGCCACATCCCCAGCTGTACAGTATGTGTGTTTTAAAATCATGGGATTCTCGTTTTGGTGGTTTGTGGGGTTTTATGGTTGTTGTTTGTTTGTTTTGTTTTTGAGACAGGATTTCATTATGTAGCCCTGGCTGGTCTGGAACTTGCAATGTAGAGCCTCAAACTTGTGCTGATCTTCCTTCCTCTGCCTCCTGAGTGCTGGGATTACAGGTGTGCACCACTATGCCCAGCTCAGGGGTTTTTGTTAGTTTGTTATTTTGATAGCTTTTTTTTTTTTTTTTTTGGTGGTACTGGGGGTTGAACCCAGGGCCTTGCGCTTGCGTGCTCTGCAAGTGCTGGACCACTGAGCTGCACCCTCAGCCCATTTTTTTACTTTTTGAGACAGGGTCTCGCTAAGTTTCGCAGACTGCCTCTGGTCTCAAACTTGTGATGCTCCTGCCTCTGCCTCCGGAGCCACTGGGATTATAAGCACGAGCCACCGCGCCCAGCTCTATTTTAATAGCTATGAATACTACAATCTCCCCCTACAGTCCCAGATGGATACTTAGGTTACTTCTGATTTTCGTACCTCTGGGGTGCTTCCTTAAACTAACTCTTTACACCTGTCTGCAAAAATCTTCTGGAAATGCCACGGGGGTGCCAATGTTCTGCAAGGTCTAAAACTCCTGATCCAAAATTTCCAAAACACCCTGCAGAAGGCTGAGACCATTTATATTTTGGCAAGAGGACCCGTGGCTCATGCTGGCCACTCTTTCTTGATACAAATAAGGAAACTGAGGCATTAGGAGGGGAGCATCATCTGAGAGGCCCACTGCCCGCTCCACAACAGACCTCTGACTGGGGATGTAGCTTTGCATAAGGGTGCTTACCTAGCCCTCAGGAGGCCCTGGGTTCCAACTCAAGCACTGTAAAAAGAAAAGAAAGGGAAACAGAAGAGAAGAAGAGAAAAAAAAGAGAGGAGAGGATGGAAGGGAGGAAAGGAGGAAGGAAGGAAGGAAGGAAAGAAGGAAGGAAGGAAGGCAGGAAGGAGGAAGGAAGCTCTAGAACTCTCTCACACTGTTGGTGGGAATGTACATTAGTATAGCCATTATGGAATAAAGTATGGAAGTTCCTCAAAACACTAGAAATAGAAGTACCATTAGACCAAACAATCTCACTACTGGGTATATATCCATAGGAAATGAAGTCAGTATGATTAAGAAATACCTGTACTCTCGTGTCCATTACTGCACTATTCAAAATAGCCACACCATAGAATCCACCTAAGTGTCCATTGATGGTGAACAGATAAGGAAAATGTGGTGTATGTACACCATGGAATATTATTTAGCCATAAAAAAGAGTGAAATCCTCTCATTTGTGGCAACATGAGTGGCAGTAGTGGACCTTATGCTAAGTTATGAAATAAGTCAGGTACAGAAAGACAAATACAGCATGTTCTCACTTATACATGGAAGCTAAAAAAGCTGATTTCTAAAAAGTAGAGAGTAAAATAGTGGTTACCAGATACTGGGGGAAGGTTGGAGAGAGGATAGTTAATGGGTACCAGGATGCATTTGTATAGGCATAGGCGGAATAACTTCTTTTGTTTCACGGCACAATGGAGTAACTATGTTTGATAACAGTTAATCAAATATTTCTTTTCTTTCTTTCTTTTTCTTTTCTTTTTTTCTTCTTTTTCTCTGTTTTTCTTTTGTTTGTTTGTTTTTGTTTTTGTTTTTTGTTTTTTTAGCAGTACTTGGAGATTGCATCCAGGGCCTTATGCATGCTTTGCAAGTAGTCTACCTCTGGGGTGCACCACAGCCTATTTTTCACTTTTTATATTGAGACACAGTATCTTTCAGTTACACAGGCTGACTCTGGCCTCGAACCTGCGATCTTCCTGCCTCAAACTCCCAAATTGCTAGGATCACAGGTGTGTGCCATCATGCCCAGCAACTGAAAATTTCAAATCTGCTAATAGAGAGGATTTCTAATCTTCCCAACACAAAGAAATGATAAAAATCTGAGAAGATATGCCAATTCCTCTGATCTGACCATCATACATCATATACATGTATTAAAATATCACCTTGTACCCCACACGTATATACCACTATTATATGTCAATTTAAAATTTTTAAATTAAAAACATCAGCAGAGCTTCATCCTGGAGTCTCCTTAAGGAGCAGAGCTTCCATCTTGGATTATCTACCTGCAAGACTATTTTGTAATGAAGAATAAAATTTCATTTGGGTGTAGTGGCGCACACTTATAATCCCAGCACTCAGGAGGCTAAGACAGGAGGATCACGAGTTCTAGGCCAGCCTGGGCTACATAGCAAGACCCTGTCTCAAAAATAAATAAATATCTGGACACCATGGTGCACGCCTGTAATCCCGGCGACTTGGGAGGCTGAGGCAGGAAGACAAGGGTTTGAGGCCAGGAGGCAAGTTAGTGAGACCCTGTCTCAAAAGAAAAAATGTAAAAAGGGATTAAGAGTATAGCAGAGTGGTGTTCAATGCCTAGCATGCACCAGTCCTGGGTTCAACTCAAGTACTGAACAAACAAACAAACAACTAGATCTGGGCAGCCTCGAGGCTGAATCACAGCTTAGCCCATGGTTTTCTTTCTTTCTTTCTTTCTTTCTTTCTTTCTTTCTTTCTTTCTTTTTTTTTTTTTTTGTGGTACTGGGGGTTGAACCCAGGGCCTCGCGCCTGCATGCTCTGCAAGTGCTGGACCACTGAGCTGCACCCTCAGCCCTTTTTTTGAGACAGGGTCGCGCTAAGTTACGAAGACTGCCTCTGATCTCGAACTTGTGATCCTCCCACCTCCGAAGATGCTGGGATTTACAGACCTCACCCGGTACAGTCCACGGCATTCGGCATTCGTGAGAGCGATTCCTCTCCCTTTCACCAGGAGGCACTTGCTGTGCTTGGCAGGGAGGATGATGGAAATCAGGATCACATTTTGGACCAGGCAAGTGAAAGCTCATCTGGGTAAACAGACAAAACAAAACAAACAAAGATAGGAGGACTAAAAGAAAACATCTCTGACCTGAAACTTGGCCAGATCCTCAGTGGTAGTGGAAAACAATCCCACCTCGCACAGGAATTTTCCTTGCCGGCTGCCTTTGGACTGTTTGCTGTGATTGTCTTTGAGAATGTGGGAAGGTCAGTGTAGGAATTTCTTGGAGCCCTCAGTACCACACCAGGTACTGAAATGACCTCCTGTCCTTGGAGATGCCACTGTGAAAGCTAGTAGTATAAAAATGGAGTCACTGATGTCAAACTCTAGCAAAAGGCAGCCAGGGCAATGAAGAAGGAGCCCTCACGCGCATATGCCGAGGAGAAGTGTTACAAGGAATTCCTCAGAACTGCCAATTTCCAGGGTTGGGGATGAAATGCACAGGCTAAGCACTTCGGTAGCATGTATGTGTGTGTGCATGTGTGTGTGTGTGTATACACATGTTGTTGTTAGGTGCCATCGAGTTGGTATCCAACTCATAGCGACCCTATGTACAACAGGTGAAACACTATTGTCAGTGCTTCTCTTGCTGTTCATGGGGTTTTTAATGGCGGATTGATTTTTGGGAGTGGGTTGCTGGGTCTGTCTCCCAAGCCTATAGCACCTGGTGTTCCCACCAGTCTCCCATCCAAGTACTAACCAGGTCCGACCCTGCTTAACTGAGATCTGACGAGATCGGATGCCACAGGGCTACAGCTACAGGCATATACATATACAGCTACATACACATACATATATATGTACGTGTGTGTATGTAGTTTGCTCTGTTTGTCTGAAGAACCCTGACTAACAACATGGCCCAACAGAGATGGAGATTTACCTGTGAGAATCCTGAAAGTGATCTTGAACCTTTTTTGTTGCACTTGGAGGTCGGCCTCCAAGCCTGGCACTGAAGATAAGTTAACCAAAATAAGAAAAGGAAACAGAATCGGCCACCTAGCAGGTGCTCAGACACCCGTTGGGAGCCGCCTGGCCACAGGTGCACCATCGTAAGCTCATTGTTGGGGCTGAGCACTGCCGTCCGCCGAGAGCCGCTGCATAAAACACAACACGGGGCGCCGAGGTTAGAGAGCTGGGCCTGTGGAGTGAGGAAAACCTGTGTCTGAGCCGGGGCTTACGCTCTTCGTAGCTGTGCATAGAGGGCGACTTCATCTCCTCTCCTCTTGCCTTAGTTTCCCCACTTGCATCGTGGAGTCCTGTCTTCCTCCTCGGTTGTGTGTGCCATAAAGAGCTCAGTGCAGCCGCTGGCACTTAGTCACTGCTCAGCACAGTGAAGAACATCATTATGGCCATCATAGTTACAGGGAGCCCGGCCCCCGTACCCCCCTTGGCCCCCGCACACCAGCCCCCTGTGCCCAGAGCCTTCTTGTGCAAACATCCCGACTCGTCCGGAGCCTCTTGCTCTCCAAATCCGCCAGGCCCTTCGAATTTCCCCCAGCAACGTAACAGTTCTAGGCCCTATGCCCCAAGTCTGGTCCCCAGGACAGGACCCTGGGACTCCCCCATTCCTCCCGCCCCACGTCTGCCCTGGCCTGGAGCTCAGCTCCCGTTTCTCCCTGCCCCTCTAAGGGGACACAGCAGCCAGACCCTCATTCAATCAAACCCCAATGCCCAGGGCCACCTCGGCCTGATTATAGCTAGGGGCTGGGAATGCCACGTTCTGGTGGGGACAGGCTTGGTCATTAGCCAGATCCAGGTTTGGGTCTCAGCTCTGCTACTGATGGGCTCTGTGACCTCAGGCAGGTTTCTAGTCCTCTCTGGGCCTCGGGTTCTTCACTCATAAAATGCGAATGATAAAGGCTCTTCATTGCTGCAGTTGGGTCCGAGTGAATGCTCTGAACCACTGGGTAAATGACAACAGCCACTGAAAACCCTAGGAATAGCAGAGAAACACTGTCAGATATAGTGCTGGAGAATGAGCTCCCCAGGTTGGAAGGCATTCAAGAGATGACCCAGGGAGAGTTGCCTCCTCAAAGTAGAGTCAACCTTAATGACGCAGATGGAGTAAAGCCCCAGGGCCCTCCATTGGCTGATGTGGCATGATTCAAAATGAGAAAGAACAGCCGTAAACATCCATTAATAATTGGACTGTGGAATGTACATAGTATGAATCTAGGAAAATTAGAAACCATCAAAGGTGAAATAGAGCACATAAACATCGATATTCTAGGGATCAGTGAGCTAAAATGGACTGGTTTGGCCACTTTGACTCAGATAATTGCCTACAAAGAAGGCCAGTTAATCCAACTGTTATTCAAATTTATGTACCCAGCACTAAGGCCACAGATGAAGAAAGGGAAGATTTTTACCAGCTTCTGCAGTCTGAAACTGATTGAACAGGCAATCAGGATGCACTGATAATTACTAGCAACTGCAATGCAAAAGCTGGGGGGAAAAGATTAGAAACAAAGGAGGTGGCTCAGTAGTCAGAAAATGTGGCCTTGGTGACAGAAACTATGCTGGAGATTGCATGATAGAATTTTGTCAGACCAATGACCTTTTCATTGCAAATATATTTTTTCACCAGCATAAACAGTGCCTATCCACATGAAATTTACCAGATGGAACATACAGTAACCAAACTGATTACCATTGTGGAAAGAGACAATGGAAAAACTCAGTATCAGAAGTCAGGACAAGATCAGGTATTGGTTGTGGATAACACCACCAATTGCTCATATGCAGGTTCAAACTGAAACTGAAGACAATTAGAACACATGTAAAAGAGCCAAGGTATGACCCTGAGTATATCCCACTGGAGTTCAGAGACCACAAGAACAGGTTTGATGCTCTAGACACTAATGATTGAAGACTAGGTGAGTTGTGGCATGATATCAAAGACATCATTCATGAGGAAAGCAAAAGTTTACTTAAAAGACAGGAAAAAAATGAAAGACTAAATTATATGTCAAAAGAGACTCTAAAACTTGTCCTTGAATGTAGAGCAGCTAAAGTAAAAGGAAGACATGATGAAGTTAAAGAACTAAACAGGAGATTTCAAAAGGCAGCTCAAGAAGACAAAATCTTAAAATGATATGTGCAAAGAGCTGAAGACAGAAAACCAAAAGGGAAGAACACCATCTGTTTTTCTCAAGCTTAAGGAATTGAAGAAAAAATACAAGCCTCCCGTGGCAATAGTGAAGGATTCTGCAGGGAAAATATTAAATGATGCAGGAAACATCAAAAGAAGATGGAAGGAATACACAGAGTCATTATACCAAAAGGAATTGATGTGCAGCAGGGTTGTATCTTTTCACCATACCTCTTCAATCTCTATGCTGAGCAAATAATCCAAGAAGCTGGACTTTATGAAGAAGAACACGACATCAGGATTGGAGGAAGACTCATTAACAACCTGCGTTATACAGATGACACAACTCTGCTTGCTGAAAGTGAAGAGGATTTGAGACATTGACTGATGAAGATCAAAGAACGTAGCTTTTGGTATGGATCGCGCCTCAACATCAACAAAACAAAAATCCTTACAACTGGGTCAGCATCCAACTTCATGATAAATGGAGAAAAGACTGACGTTGTCCATGATTTCCATTACCTGGTTCTACAATCAACACCCACGGAAGCAGTAGTCAAGACATCAAAAGATATATTGCATTGGGAAAAGCAGTTGCAAAAGACCTCTTTAAATGTGTTGAAAAGTAAAGATGTCACATTGAAGACAAAGGTGCCCCTGACTCATACCATGGTATTTTCAGTTGCATCATATGGTTGTGAAAGCTGGACATTGATTAAGGGAGACAGGAGAAGAATTGATGCTTTTGAATGATGGTGCTGGAGATGAATATTGAATATACCATGGACTGCCAAAAGAACCAACAGATCCATCCTAGAAGAAGTACAACCACAGTGCTCCCTGGAAGCAAGGATAACTAGACTCGGGAGATGCCAGGTGCTTGGTTCCAAAGTCCTAAAAAGGACTTTTAGGATGAGTCAGAAAAAAGAGTGATGCAGTTTGAGGTTTATTTTTGTTGTTAGGTACCATTGAGTCAGGTCTGACTCATCACAACCTTATGTACAACAGAATGAAACACTCCCCAACACCATGCCAGGAGCACAATCTTTTTTTATTGTGGTTAAGCCCATTGTTGCAGCCACTGTGCCAATCCATCTAGTTGAGGGTCTTCGTCTTTTCCCATTGACCCGCCACTCTCCCAAACATGATGTCCTCCAGGGATTGGTGCCTCCTGACTACACGTTCAAAACACGTAAGACGAGGTCTAGCCATCCTTGCTTCCAAGGAGCACTCTGGCAGTCATGTTGGGGTACAGCACCCCTAATCCCACTGACAGGACATTTTCTAATGGATCTCACGCCCTAAACAAACCATTGATCCATTTAGAAAACAAAGATCCTCAGCCTATCACACACTAAGCCCTAGGGCCCTACTTTGAATAAAAAAGAGGGTTCATGAGCCCAGGGGAGCTCTGTCTCTCTCCCTCTCCTATGCCCTCATCTCCCTTTCTCTCCCTCTCATTTTCTCTCCTCTTCCCTCTTCTCTGCTTCTCAGCCTCTGCCCTGTTCTTCTCTCTTCAGCAACCCTGTACACGTCTCTCCCTTCTCTTATACCCACTCTCTTTTGTCTACCCAAGGCCCTTTTCCTTCTGAAAACCTGCTTAACTCCCCTGTCCTCTGGCTTCTTTACCTTCCCCTAGGGAGCAGAAATATTCTATGCAGATTCACCCTGGGAAGGCAGGATTTTCCAACTTCCTTTCCAGGTTTCCCTACGCTTCCCCAGGTGCCTTGGTTTTCTCTGTAATGATTCCTTAAAGATGTACTATTTTTAATAAACCTTATCTATACTCTCTACTGGGCTGGGATTTAGCTCAGTTGGTAGAGCCCTGCACTGCAATCTCTGAGGTCCCGAGTTCGATTCCCAGCATCATAAAAATGGGAGAAGGGCCTGGCAATCCACTCCCAAGGTAATCCCGAAACAGTCGGCCATTGAAAACCCTATGAGGGTCGCTATGAGTCAGATACTGACTTGACAGCACCTAACAACAACGATATACTTTAGGGGAGAAGGATGTGGCAATCCACTCCCCAAAATGATCCTGAAACAATCAGCCATTGAAAACCCTATGAGTGTCGCTCCAAGTTGGACATGACTCGACAGCACCTCTATGATAACTTCTGTGTCGGGCATAAATTCTTTTGTGTGCCAAAAACAAGGACCAAGGTTTCGCTGCCAGATTCCAGGACCCGTGCTCCACACTCACTTACCGTGTCTCCCTAGTAACAGAAGGGAAGGAAGGCTGTTTAAGGAGATGGAAATGCCCAGGCTTGTCTCAAACTCCTAGCCTCAAGCAAGCAATTCTCCTGCCTCAGCTTCCCAAGTAGCTGGGATTCCAGGTGCATGCCACAGTGCCCAGCTTGTGCTGCTTTCTGTTTTATTTTGTTTTTTTGAGACAGGGCTTCACTATGCAGGCCAGGCTGGCCTTGAACTCATAGGCTTCCTACCTCCACCTCCCAAAGGCTGGAATTACAGTTATGCACCACCACACTGGGCTCTGGCTTGTGTATTTTAATAAAATTTTGCAAATGATCTGTAGGTTGTTTGATGTTTGACCTCTACGTGCCTTAGCAGGGTTCCCTAGAGAACAAGGATAAATAACCACATTACCATGGGCCCACGGATCCAACTGTCCCTGCAAATACTTCTCTCTCTTTCTCTCTCCCCTTTCCTCTCTCTCTCCTTTTCCCTCTCCCTCTCCCTCTGTCTAAAATACAGTAAAACTTCATTTCAAGGAGGTGAGTGGCCCTATGATTTTTAACATATGTACAGGTTCACAGGGCTGGGATTTGCTCAGTTGGTAGAGCGCCACGCCACAGTCTCTGAGGTCCCGAGTTCCATTCCCAGCACCACAAAAATGGGAGAAAGACCTGGCGATCCACTCCAAAGGCAATCCCAAAACAATCAGCCATGGAAAACCCTATGAGAGTCGCTATGAGTCAGACACGATTCGACGGCACCTAACAACAACAACAGATTCACAGAGCTGACACCATGACGAAGCAGAGTGCTTTATCACCCCAAAACCCCGTCATGGTATCCTGAGTCATCAGCCCCCTCCCTCAGTCACAGGCAAATGCCAATCCACTGTCACAGTATACCTTTGTCTTTTAGAGAAGGTCACAGAATGGAATCATACAACAGGTGGTCTTTTGAGTGTAGCCTCCTCCGTGCAGCAAAATTCACTTTATTTATGTATTTATGTATGTGTTTATTTATGTACTTACTGACTTATTGAGGTGCTGGGAGTTGAAGCCAGACCCTCATGCATGCCTTTTTTTTTTTTTTTTTTTTTTT
>VMDO01021645.1:0-40258 GCA_007922755.1 Pedetes capensis | reverse complement strand
GGTATATCTTTCTTGATCCTTGTCTAATCTATCTTTATCTAAAGTAGATCTCTTTTTTTTTTTTTTTTTTTTTGAGATAGGGTCTCACTATGTAGCTCAGGATGGCTTTGAACTCACAATCCTTCTGCCTTAGCCTTCCAAGTGCTGGGATTGCAGGTATACAATACCACAAGATTAAAGTGGATTTCTAGTAGACATCTAGTTGTTTTTGTTTGTCTACACTGACAGTTTGACTTTGATTTGTATATGCAGATTGCTATGATTTGGATTTGAAGTGCCCCCCGCAAAAGGTCATGTGCTAAAGGCTGATAGCCTGAGGAACTACTGGGAGGTGGTGGAAATTTTAAGAGGTAGGTCTTAGTCAGAGGAAGTCAAGTCACTGGCAGCATGCTCTGAAAGGGGAAAATTGACCTCAACCCCTTTCTCTGTTTGTTTTCCAACCACCATGACATGAGAAGCTTTGATCCAACACATGCTCCCTGACATGATGTGCCTTACCACAACCCAAAGTGACAGGGCCACATGATCATAGACTGAAACCTAGAAAACTATGGCCTCAAATGAAAATTCCTCCTTGAAGTCAGTTTTCTCACAGATTTTGTCACAGCAACATAAGTCTAATACATAGATCATTCTTATTTAAACTCTTGATATACTTGGGTTCATATCTACCATGTCTGTAACTCTTTTCTATTTTCTGCACTTGTTCTTTATGTTCTACTCTTTTTCTGAGGACCCAGACAAAAGAGCACACTCGTCACAGAAAAGGCACCTGAAGGGGCCCAAAATCTGCTTGGGCACTGGAGGTGACACACATCACACACATGCCCTCCTTGGATTCCTCAACTAAGGGGAGTAAATGTTAAGTGTTCTCATTTAGGCCTAAGAAGAAGGCGGACAGGTGGAATAAGAGGAATTGCTCAAGGTAACAGCCAGGGGAAGGGTCAGAATCCACACAGAGGTCTCTAAAATCTGCAGCCTTGATTCTCCCCTGCCAACTATGTGTTGCCAGAGGAATCTGAGATGCCCATTGCTCTTTCATTGGTATCTGGAGATGGAGGAGTCTAGTGAATTGAGGTGGTTGAGGTAGCAGGGAAGATGAAGAAGGAGGGAAGGTATACGGAACATAAAGGCTTAGGGACAAGAACACAGTTTCAGTGATTGTCCAGCAAATGAACAGAATATTAAGGATTAGATAAGACTGCCCCTTACGTAGTAGCCACATTGGAGGTACAATCTAGTGAAAGGAAGTAAACTCACTGGAGGCATGCTGCTGGAGCATATATTGGGACCCTGGACCCTCTCTCTCTTTTCACTTCCCAGCTGCCACAAAGGAAGCAGCTTCATTACAACCCCAACCCCTGCCATCATGACATTCTGCTTTACCACAGCCCCAAAGCAACGGGGCCAAGCAACCATGGGCTGAAACATCTTAAACCATGAGCCAAAATAAACCTTTTTTCTTTTGTTTAACTCAAGTATTTTGTCACAGTGACTGAAAGATGACTAAAAGAAAACCAATACTTAAAAGAGTAATCATTGCTACGACAATACTTGATGATGTGGTTCAGAAGCCTTTGATACTGGTTTGCTGTAGGAATTTGGAAAACTTTGGAGAAGTTGGCTAGAGAAAGACTGGAATGCTGTAAGCAGAGTTTGATAGGCAATTCTGATGAAAGCTAAGATGACCAAAATGCTGACAGGAATGCAGACAATGAAGGCAGGTTCATGGGGTTTCAAATAGAAATGAAGACTGTTAGGAATTGGACTAAAAGTCATTCATGTTACCTTCTGGCAAAGAATTTATCTAAACTCTGTCAATGTCCTGAGAGTTTGTGGAAGGCTGAGTTTAAAGATGATGGGCTAGTCTGGTGGAGGAAATTTTAAGGTAGCACAGTATTCAGGCAGTAATATGGGTGCCACTGAGTACTTTTAGCCAGATTTACAGTGAGAACTGGGAGTAAAAGGCAGAAGGAAACAATTTGAAAAAACTTAAAGACTTCTACCAGAAGGGTGGCACATTTAAAGTTGTGGTCAAGAATGGTGTGGTTGCTAAATAGAGTAGCCACCACTAAATAGAAGACAATTACTTTGTACCCAGACAATAGGGAAGATTTTTTGAGGGCATTTCAGGAATCAGTGATACCCCTATCCACAGCCTTTTTCACACAGTGTCACCTTGAAAATTTTATTCCTGGCATTTGCTTCCATCCAGAGACCACCACAGCTGAGGTTCGAGTGGGCCCTGGCAGGACAGCTCACTCTGGAAGCAGACCTTGGCATTTTCCATGATATGCTGGTTTTGCAGGCATGAAGAATTTAAGACTTGTGAGGTCAAGGAGACTTTGATTTTAAGGGAAAGTCTGGTTGTGTGGGGCAGGATCAGGGTCCATCCAAGCAACCTGAAAGAGCCATGGGTGAAGCTGTGAGGATGAAGCTGAAACTGTAGTGGAGACCCAAGGAAGTTAAAGATTCAAGGAACATAAAATTCCTTGCTGAAGGAAGCCACGGGCAATAAGGAAAGCCAGCTCAAGTGAAGCATAAAGGTTGCGGCAAGCAAGGCTGTAGGGATTAGATTGCTGACATGTGCTCTGGAAGCCAGATGTGAAGCTACAGCATTTATGTTTTCCCTGCTGGGTTTCAGTCTTTCTCTGGTCTGATACTTTCTTTCTATTCCTCTAGTCTTCCCTTTTAGATGGGGATATGTTTTTCTTGTGCCATTGTATTTTCAAAGTATGTAACTTGTTATTGATTTTTACAGGGGCTCTCAGGTAAGAGTTTACCTTAAGTCTCAGAGGAGACTTTGGACTGGGACTTCTGAGCGATGCTTAAACGGTTGTCTGAGGACTCTTGGAGATGGACCAAATGTATTTTGCATTATGAGATAGACATGAGCCATTGGGGGCTGGGGCAGCTTGTGATAGTCTGTATCTGATATATCCCCCCAAAGGCTATGTGCTAAAGGCATGGTAGCCAGCCTATAGCACCACTGAGAGATGGTACACCCTTTAGAAAGTGGGGCCTAGTGTAAGAAAGTATGATGATGGGGGCATGACCTTGAAGGGCATATTGGGACCCCAGCCCTTTACTTTCCTTTTAGCTACTATGAGGTGAGTAGCTTTGCTCCACCATATGCTCCCTGCCATGATATCCTGTTTTGCTCTAGGCACAAGGTGAAGGGACCAAGCATGCATGGGCTGAAACTTCTGCAACTGTGAGCCAAAATACATCTTTTCTCATTTGAATGGATTTTTTCAGGTATTTTTTCACAGTGACAGAAAGCTATCACACTACCTCTCCCAGAAGTGCCCTTGACCAATCACTTCCACACTGGCTGAATGTAGGCTGACTTATCCTATAAAACCTGTACAGCCTCTGCCACCCTGTCCTAGTTGGGTCACTGCTTCTAGATCTTCTCTGTCAATGTTTCCAAAGTAAGGTGCCACTATCCAGCTCGGGCTGACTTCCTCCTGCATGTCCTCTTATACTCATGTTTAATCAGCAAATACTGATTGAGCCATTAGGGTGTGCCAGGACATGCACCCACCTGCAGCCATACCACAGTGGCTTCCCGTCCGTCAAATCTCAGAAGCTAAGCAAGGTCGGGCCTGATTAGTACTTGGATGGGAGACCACCTGGAAACACCAGGTGCTGTAGGCTTGGGAGAAGGACCTGGCAACCCACTCCAAAAAATAATCAGCCATTGAAAACCCTATGAATAGCAGAGAAGCACTAACAATACTGTTTTGCCTGTTGTACATAGGGTCGCTTTGAGTAGGACACCGACTCAACGGCACCTAACAACAGCAGGATATGAACCCAGCTTTCTGTTCTGACACTCATCCATGAATCATCAAACCCACAGGAATGACATTAGAATTATCTCTGCAAGCCAAGGAGCTCCTACCTCATCACATTTCATCCATGGGGACTATGTAATTGTGCATGTGGCAGACATACCAGGCTTTGTGGCATCCCTATCACATGCCTGTCTGACAAGCCTCCAGAGTATTCTTGTCACCACACTTGCACTGGTGTTAGCACCTCAATCCTGTCTCTCAGGTCCCTGGTGTGTTTCTCATCTGATAATTGGCTCATACTATGTCTCATATAGTCACATGCCTTTTCTCTTTTGTGTGTGTGTGTGTGTGTGTGTGTGTGTGTGTGTGTGTTCCAGGCTACTTTTGAGGAATGTTGGCATCCAAACAACTGTCACACAATGTCCCTAGAGTATATGGTGGGGGACTCTAGCTTGGATACCAGGTTATATTTAGGTATATCACAAACGTATCACACAGGGCCCCCCAGATATGCAAGACAACACTAGGATTTATTTGTGTCCCCATCACATACCTGACACATTGTTTACCTACAATATTTGTGTTTCCAGACTGTGCTGCAGTGTGCTAGCAAAATATATGGTCACACAGCATGTTTCCAGGTATGCCAACATCATGCACCTGTCTGCCAGGAGCAGACCTCAATTATGCAATTCATCTCTTTTTGTGAAAGATGTGATAGGAATATGTTGATCAGCATCAGAAAGATGAAAAAAAACAAGTCTACAATTCAACACATTCTTTAACAAAGACACAGGCAACATGCCTACCACAACCAATACAGATACATTTTAGATCTTGATTACAATAGATCTACCCTAAAGAACCACCACATTTTTAAACACTTGAGAAAACTTACTCTTATACTTTAAAACACCATAAAATATATTATATTTATTTTGTGTAGCATAGAATCCTTTTATTTTGGACATGTAATATGATGAAGAGGTTACAAGTTAAATGAAATAATATCTATGGTTATAAAAAACTGATTAATGTACAGAGGGATAAACAAGTCAAGAATGGCCATGAAATGACAAACAATGGAAGACAGGAGAACAGTTCATGAGCTTCCTAACAGGCTCTTTCCAGTTTTTATATATTTGAAAATATCTACTACAAAAGATATACTATTTCCTTGAAGCAGTAATTTTATGTTAATAAGGATGATTAAGAAGCATAATGGAAATAACATAAGCCTTATTACTTTGTACCCCCCAACATTTATAAATAAAGGGGACAAGAAGAAGAAGCAGCAGCAGCAGCAGCAGCAGCAGCAGCAAGGTGTGGTGGTATAGGCCTGTAATCTCAGTAACTCAGGAGGTGGAGGAAGGAGGATCATGAGTTCCAGGCCAGAAGCACCCTGAGTAATTTAGCAAGACCCTGACTCAAAATGAAAAATAAAAAATGGGCTTGGGGTGCCACCCACTGGTAGAGCACTTGCAAAGCATGTGTTAGGCTCTGGGGTCAGCCTCTAAGTCCAGCAAAAATTTTTTTAAATTATTAAAAAGAATAGGAAAAACATTTTGTTTTCAGGAGTGTAAATATAACAAACTACGATTTAGATGTGTTCAGTTTAAGTCTATTGTGTCTCAGCAAAGCTGTTAGGAAACTAAAAGTACTAAAACTGTCAAGTCACAAGTCACTTTGTGAATATTTTCCTATTGTCTAAGTTCTTGGGTTTATTATTGCTACTGAATCAGCATGGTGGAAACACAATATAATGACGTGGTATTCTGCATCTCTTCTCAGTTCTACATTCAGTGCCATCATGTTGGCACCTTGAAACTGGCCACTATGGGGACCTACCTGTAGATGTGACATGACTTCTGCATCCTATACCTCCTACAACAGTGATACAAATCTGGTGGGATATTACATATATATTCTGCTTTCTGTCCACAGAAGGGTAGGAGAAAGGGAAGGAGAGTTTCTGAGCTTCCAAATGGATGAGCATAGAGGCTGAACCCTGGAGTCCCATCACAGGTTGGGGTTGTGCTATTTGTATCACTGTGCATACATATATATATATATATATATATATACACATACACATATACATATATATACATATATACGTATACATGTGTATATATACACATATACATATATGTATATGTATACACATATACATACATATATGTATATGTGTATATGTGTATATATACATATATGTATATGTGTATATATACACATATATACATATATATATACGTATATATACATATATGTGTGTGTATATACATATATGCACACCCACGAGTGCATGCGGTTGTAGATGCGTGTGTGTGTATGCACAACTAGGAGATATATATATATATATATATATATATATATATATATAGTGTACATTATATATCTTTACCCAAAGATATATAGAGAGAGATATAGATACATATATGTGTGTATATATGTGTGTATGTGTGCATGTGTGTATGTATGTTGTAGGAACCCTGTAGGAACCCTGATTTATGGTCAATTGATCAGAAACCCAGGTAAAACAACCTGGGGATTCTGACTGGCATCTAAATTGTGAAGGAGGCAATCTTAGGGACTGAGCCTCCATCTGTGGGATCCGATGCTATCTCCAGGTGTAGAGCATCAGAACTGAATTGGATTAGAGGACACCCAGCTGATGCCCACCAAAGAACTGTTTGTTGCTTGCTTATAAGGAGAATTCACATCTTTGGGGGTCATTACAAGTCTTCCGTGTTCTTTATGGTGTAAGAGAAGAAAAACAGGCCTTTTGTTTTTAAGCAACACATTCTGCAAGGACCCAGTCAGGGTAGAAGTCACAAAGCAGCTTCTGAAAGCTTTCCACACACTTATGACTTATGGGCAATCACCTCACTGTGGATGTTCAGATATATAAAGTTTAACTCTCTTCACTCCTTGTATATCTGAGGCAACTCTCCTATGTGAACTTTCTGGTGCTCAAAGAAGTAAGACCTTCAGGTGAAAGCTTTCTCAAACTCCCTACTTTTATAAGACCTATCTATAATGTGGACTGTTCTGGTGCCAAATGAGGTTAGAACATTGGGTAAAGACTTTCCTACTTCATACACACCCAGAAAACCTTTCTGGGTAAGTATTTCGTGCTAATCAGTGGATCTTTGACTGAAGGCTTTCCTACCTTCGTGACACTTGCAATGCCTTTCTCCACCATGGATTTGCTTGTACTGGACAAGAACAGAACTTCAGCTGATGGCTTTCCCACATTAACAGCAGACAAGCTATCAGTGGTGACTTGGAGTAGAATGTGAACTGAAAGCTTCTCCGTACTTTCTGTCCGTCGTGAGGCCATTCTCTAGTGTGAGCTCTTCAGTGTTGAATAAGGTAGGTACTTTGGCTAAAATTTCCCTACACTCCTCATATCCATAAGGTCTTTTATTCCAGTGTGCATTCTCTGATGGTGAATAATGCCAAAGCTTTAGCAAGAGGATTCCCCACATTTGTCACATGCAAAAGGCCTCACTCCAGTATGAACATTCTGATATTTAATGAGGCTAGAGCTTTACCTTTAAGATTTCTTACCCACCATGCGTTCAAAAGGCTGTTCTCCAGTATGAATTCTTTTGTTTACAATAAGGTTGGAGCTTCCACACATTTGTTGCACTTACAAGATGTTGTCATATTGTGAACTCTGTGGTGTTGAACAAGTCTGGAGTTGTGATTAAAGAACTTTCCAAGTGTTTGGAGAGGGCTAAGATGATGGACTGATAACTCCTGCCTTCAGACTAGGAGAAACAGGAGAGCTTAAATAGTGGTTCAAACTTTATATTAAACAAATAGAAATAGAAAAAAAGATAAAAGAGAGGGGTAAAATATACAGAGCTGGGTAAACAGTATCAACTGTGAAAAAAAGAAAGAAACAGCACAGCAGGAAGGAGAGAGATCGCCATCAGAAACATGAAGCTTTGTACCAGCAGGAAGAGAAACTCACCACCTTAAGAGGACTTGGCCAACAAGAACACCATCACTGATTCCACTGGCATGATGCAGGTTGCACAGACTGTGGTGAGAGTTTGGAGGAGGAGTTCAGAGGGGGAGTCCAAGCCAGAGATGCGCCTGAGAAAGTGCCACCAGCGATCCCCTATCATCCCACCCACAGGGCACAGAGTGCACACAGCACAGCATGAGTTCCATATAGGAGTCCAGGGCTTGGATCCACTGCCAAGTATGGTGCTGGCAACATGGTATCATCCTGCTGATGTAGCACTGGTGGCACACACCACAGTGTGAGTTTGGTGAGTGATCCCCAAAGTCAAGACACACCAGTGAGTACAGCACCAGAGTCCTGGCCATGGACCTGGTTGTGCAGTCTGTGGTAGGAGCTCATTGTGGTGTGAGTTCCACGTGGAAGCACAGGCCTCAGACCAGCTGGGGGGGTAACACACTATCATCCTGCTGGTGTGGCACTGGTGGCACACTCCACAGCGTGTGGTCAGCAAGTGAGTCCCGAAGCCAAGAGGCATTGAAGAGAGTGGTGTGGGTGTCCTGCCATCATCCCCACTGGAGGGCACAGTCATGGCATGAGTTACATGCAGAAACCCTTGCCTCAGATCCACCAGCTACCAGCAAGGGAGTATGTGGGGAAAATCTCTTTCCAAGTGGAGGAATTAAGGTATGGAGCCTGTCACACACGGGAAAAGACTTTAATATTAACTTTGGCATGATAATTCACAGACCAGACAGTGGCAGCAAACAGAGACAGTGGCCCATCAGGGAACTTTAGGCAAGAGGTGTGGCAAGGAGCAACACTGGGGATCTAGCCCAACCTACCTCAATGCAGAAATACATACACCTGCTTAAGCTGAGGACAGAGTGGCCACCAGAGGCACTATACTTGGGGAATTGGTGGTAGGGAGTCAGACAGCTTGGGAATCAAAGGGACCAGAAGGGGTGGGACAGCTGTTTGACAACATCCAGGTACTGAATGACACTCATAGAGTATGAATCAACTTCAGCAAGCTGAGTGGCTCGAGGTTGCTGGTGGTGGTTTTGTTTTGTTTGGTTTTGTTTTTTGTTTGTTTATTTTTAGTTTTTGTCTGCTTTTTCTTATTCTCTGAGAGATTTGAATGGCTTTGGGGTTCTCATTTTGCAATGTGTACTGCTCTGTATGATTGATTATTTTTATCAATACTACAGATACATACATAGACATGTTTTATATTTTATATTTTTATTTTATTTCTTTTTCTTTTTTCTCTTTTTCTTTGAGGGAGTTGAATGGTTTTGGAGGGTTGCTTTTATCATGTGCACTGCTCTGTGTGTACGATTGGTTTTTACTTTTATTTTTATCAATACTGTACATACATTCTTTTCTTTCTCTTTTGTCCTTTGTCAATCTTTGAGTGGGCTGAGCAGTTTCAGGGTTTTGATTATTAATGAGTAACTGTCAGCTTATTAGTCAAAATCAAATTTAGACTTCTAACACCCTTAATTGGGCAGACCTTATGCACAAATCAAGTAATGGGCAAGCCTCAACAAAAAACATATAAAACATAAAAGTGCCAGATGGATTGGAAGCTACAATAAACCGAAGTCTTTCAATGAACAATCTCAAAGTAACCAAAGTCCTAGAGATACCAGAAAAATAATCTAGAAGCCTAGATCTAGAATCTAGGCATGGTGGGTACTGATAAATATGTTGAAAGACCTCAAAGACACCACGATGAGAGCAACTGAAACTCTGGACAGAAAAGTATCCAACTGGGAAGAAAAATTCAGCAAAGAAATTGAGATTCTGGAGAAAAATTAATTATAAATGCTGGGAATACAGAGCACAATCAATCAACTGAATATTACATAGAGTGTACAGTATCCAGACAGGATAAAGCCAAAAAGAGAGTGTCTAATTCTGAAGAAAACGTAGAGGATCTTATCTACTCAGATGCCAAGACACAAAAAAGGATGAGGCAGTATGATCAAGATTTTTAAGAGGTCTTTAATAAAACCAAGTGGTACAACCTACAAATTCAGGGAGTTCACAAAGGAGCTGAAAACAAGATGAGAGGAAAAGGAAATCTATTCAAATGGATTTTAGATGAAGACAAAAACTTCCTAAAACTAAAAGAACATATAGACAGCTATACAACAGAAGCACCCAGAACTCCAAAAAGAGTAAATCAGAACTGATCCTGTCCACAGCACATTATAATTGTAATGCTAAATCTAGAAAGCAAAGAAGACACTCTAAAAGCTACAAGAGAGAAGTACCAACTCACTTACAAAAGCAAACCCATCAGAATAACCTCTGATTTCTCAAGAACAACTCTAAAGGCAAGGAATGCTTGGTCAGACATCATTCAAGTACTGAAAGCCAATCAAGATTACAGTACCCAGTGAAACTACCTTTTAAAATAGATTATGAGTTCAAGACATCCCATGAAACTGACTTACTTAAATGATTTGCAGCCAGCAAACCAGAATTGCAGAGAATCCTAAATGAAACATCATGTATGGAGGAGGTAAGACAACCCCAAATACAAGATCAAAGAAATGAATAATAAATATGAGAAGAAATTTTAAACAAACAGGCTAAATATGAATAAAAAATAAATACAAAATTAGTGGCACATGCCTGTAATCCCAGCGGCTTGGGAGGTGGACGTAGGAGGAACACAGGTTCGAGACCAGAGGCAGTCTGCATAATTTAGCAAGACCCTGTCTCAAAAAGTAAAAAAAAAAAAAAATGGGCTGGGGGTGCAGCTCAGTGGTCCAGCACTTGCAGAGCATGCAGGCGCGAGACCCTGGGTTCAACCCCCAGTACCACAAAAAAAAATAAATAAATAATAATAAATAATAAAGACAAAATTGATGCAGAATAATAATTTACTCTCAATAACTACTCTCACTGTAAATGGTCTTAACTCACCATTCAAGAGGCATAGACTGGTCAACTGGATTAAAAAACATAAACTTTTGATACGCATCATTCAAGAGACTCGCTTCATCCACAAAGACCACAGAAGGCTGAAAATTAAAGGCTGGAAAACAATATACCAAGCATATGGGAACGAAAAAAAAAGGCTGGAGCAATGATATTAGTTTCTGACAACTTAGACTTCAATCTCAAACTAATCAGAAGAGACTAAGAAGGACACTACAGATTAGTAAAAAGAACAGTCAACCAGGAACCCATAATGATACTCAATATTTACTCACCAAATACAGGTGCACCTAGCTTCATAAAACAAATTTTATTGGATATAAAGGAACATATTGAGCCAGACACAGTAATTACAGGAGATCTCAAATACCTCATGTTTACTGAGAAAGAAAAGTCAACCGAGAAACAATGGACTTGAATAGCACCATGGACTAACTGGACCTTACAGGTGTCTTCAGGATATTCCATCCATCAGATGCAGAATGCACATTCTTCTCAGCACCACATGGAACTTTTTCTAAGATAGACCACATTTAGTCCACAAAAAATGGCCTCAACAAATCCAAAAAAAATAGAAAACATCCCCTGCAGCTTATCAAATGACAATGAAATAAAACAAGAACCCAAAAGCAAGAAATTTTTCAGAAATGTTACAAATACATGGAGACTAAATAATACACTGCTGAATGATCAATGGGTCAGCAAAGAAATCCGAGTGGAAATTTTAAAAATTCTGCAATCAAATGAGGATGACAACACATCCTAGCAAAATTCATGGGATACAGCAAATGTAGTTCTAAGAGGGAAGTTCATAGCCATGAGTGCCATCATTAATAAGCAAGGGAAGGACCAATTAAATAACTTAATGACACATCATAAGGCACTAGGCCAACAACAAGCCAATCCTAAAAGGACAACTAAGACAGAAATTATTAATATCAAGGCAGGGATTGGCCAATTAAAAGCTAAAAAGACAACTGAAAGAATTAATGAGACTAAGAGATGGTTCTTTGAAGAGGTTAATAAAATAGGTAATGCCCTAGCCAATATCACCAAAAGAAAGAAAGAAAATGCCCAAATTTTAAAAGGTAGAGATGAGAAATGGGTCATAACTACCAATACCAATGAAATCCAGAAGATCTTCAGGGAATACTTCGATAAATTGTACTCCCCCTAAAAAAAAAGAAAATATAGAAAAAAATGGATAAAGTTCCTTAACTCATATGAATTACCAAAATTAAGTCCAGAGGACATAAGCAATTTAAACAGACCCATTACATTCCCTGAAATAGAGACAGTAACAAAAAATTTCCCAACAAAGAAAAGCCCCGGTCCTGATAGGTTCACAGAAGAACTCTATCAAACCTCCAAAGAAGAATTAATATCTATTCTCCTGAAACTATTTCACAAAATAGAAAATGAAGGGACACTTTCAAACTCATTCTACTAAGCAAGTATCACCCTGATACCAAAACTGGCCAAGGACACTTCAAGGAAAGAAAACTACAAACCAATTTCACTGATGATTATTGATGCAAAAATCCTCAATAAAATTCTGGCAAACTGAATTCAGCAACACATAAAAAGATCATACACCTTGATCAAGTAAGCTTCATTGCACAGAAGCAAGGCTGGTTCAACATATGAAAGTCAATCAGTTGTAATTCAACATATCAAAAGACTTACAGACCAAAATCACTTAATTGTCTCAATTGATGCTGAGAAAGCCTTTGACAAAGTGCAACATCCTCTCATGATAAAAGCCCCAGAGAAAATGGGTACAATAGGGAAATACCTCAACATCATAAAGGGAATTTATGACAAACCTACAGCCAATATCATATTAAGTGGGGGAAAAGTGAAACTATTCCCTCAAAGATCAGGAATAAGATAAGGATGTCCACTTTCTCCTCTCTTATTTAATATTGTGATGGAAGTCCTAGCCAGAACAATCAGGCATTATAAAGAATTTAAAGGGATACAGATAGGCAAAGAAGAGATCAAATTATCCTTATTCATGGATGGCATGATTCTTTACCTAAAGGACTTTAAAAATTCCTCTAGAAAAATCTTAAAGATGAGCCGGGCACAGTGGCACATGCCTGTAATCCCAGGGGTTTGGGAGGTGGAGGCAGGAGGATTGCAAGTTTGAGACCAGAGGCAGTCTGCGTAATTTGGCGAGGCCCTGTCTCAAAAAAGTAAAAAAAAAAAAAAAATGGGTTGAGGGTGCAGCTCAGTGGTCCAGCACTTGAAGAGCATGCAAGTACAAGGCCCTGGGTTCAATTCCCCACTACCACAAAAAAAAAAAAAAACAAAGAATCTTAGAGATAATTAACTCCTTCAGCAAAGTAGCAGGATACAAAATTAACATGCAAAATCAGTAGCCTTCCTCTACACCAGTAGTAAAGAGGAAAAGAAGGAAATTAAGGTAACAATAGCCCACAAAAAAATTAAATATTTAGTAATCAATCCAACCAAAGATCCTGAATATTTCTACAATGAAAACTTTAAAATATTAAAGAAGTTGCAGAGGATACTAGAAGATGGAAGGACCTCCCCTGCTAATTGATTGAGAGTCATTATTACAAAACTGGCTACATTACCAAAAGCAACTTACAGATTTAGTGCAAACCCCATTAAAATTCCAATGACAGACTTTGCAGAAATAGGAAAAATAATCATAAAATTCATATGGAAGCACAAAAGACCACACATAGCCAAATCAATCAAGCTGCACTAACAGAGAAGGTAGGATCAAAATATCTGACTTTAAACTATACTACAGGGCTATAATGGCAAAAACAGCTTGATACTGGCACAGAAATAGGCTTGAAGACCAATGGAACAGAATCAAAGACCAAAAGATATACAACTGCAGCTACCTGATTTTTGACAAAGGGGCTAAGAAGATTCAATGGAGAAAACATACCCACTTCAACAAATAGTGCTGGGAAAACTGGATATCCATTTGCAGAAAACTGAAAATAGACCCATATCTCTCAATTCAAAATGGATAAGAGACAGGAACAACAACAAAAAAGAAACCTTAAAACTACTAGAAGAAAAGATAGGAAACATGCTCCAACCCATAGGCATAGGGAAGTATTTCCTTAACAAGACTCCAATCACCCAGAAAATAGCACCAAGAATTGATATATGGGATTATATGAAATTAGAAAGTTTCTGTAGAGCAAAGGAAACAATCAACAGAGTTAAGGAACAGCCCATTTAATGGGAGAAAATCTTTGTGTCCTATATACATATGACAGAGGACTAATTTCTAGAATACACAAAGAACTTAAGAAAGCAAATCACAAGACAACAAATAACCCAATACACAAGTAGGCAAAGGAAATGAAAAGATACTTCTCAAATGAATAAGTGTTGGGGGAAATTGGGACGAAATTGGCAAAAACCCCAAAACTGGGAGAACAGCTTTTGAAGATCTGGTTTGTAAATTAGAAATCTAGGGAAAATGAAAGTAACTTGACTGGACATTTGTACAAAACCCTTCATAAATCCCCTGAATCTGACTGGATAACTGGACTCAAAGCTGATTGGCTCAAGCCATTTGGGGCGAGCTATATAAGGAGCTGCACTGCAACAGCTCTCTCTCTCGCTCCGTCTGACTACCAACAAAGAACTCTCTTGACTCGACCAGCAAGATGAAAACTCTCTCTCTGCTATGGACCACCAGCAAGGAAAGGATTCTCTCTTGATTTCACCAGCAACATGGAAGCATCTGCCCTTGAGTAAGTGTAAAAGCTGCTAACACTTGTTATAGCTGTGCACTTGTTTGGGTTTCCCTCTGCCCTTATCAGGATGGAGGCAATAAAGAGCTGTGTTGTCCCCACAAGGCAAAAATGCCTGAGGCTTTTTCCTTTCTCCCATCTCCGCTGGCATTCCTGAGTCTGCGCCCCTCACCTGAGTGTCCCAAGTGACTTGTGTTTAGATATCTGTGTGCATGGCGGCGGCACCTGTCTAAACATCTGGGCCAGACCGGGAGGTGCATACACCACAAAGAAGTTCATAGGGCTAAGAAAGACATGAAAAAGTGCTCAATATCCCTAGCCATTAGGGAAATGCAAATCAAAATAACACTGAGATTCCATCTAACCCCAGTAAGAATGGACAAGATCAACAAAATAAATAACAAATGCTGGTGAGGATGTGGAAAAGGAGGAGTCATTTTACACTGCTGTGGAACTGTAAATCACTCCAACCACTTTAGAAATCAATATGGAGATACCTCAGGGAAAAAAAGAATAGAACTTTCATACAACCTAGCTATATCACTTCGGGAATATACCCAAAGGGAGACAGGTCATCATACCACAGAGACACCTGCATTCCCATATTTAATATAGCACTTCTCACATTTGCAAGGAAGTGGAACCAACCAAGATGTCCATCAACAGAACAGATTTTTTTTTAATGTGGTACATAAGCACAATGGAATATTACTCAGCAATAAAAAAGAATGAAATAATGTCATTTGCAGAAAAATGAATGGAACTGGAGAATAGCATCTTGAGAAAACGAACATAGGGTCAAAAAGAGAAATACCATACATTCTCACTCATATGTGGGAGCTAAATTTTAAAGGAAAAAAACAACTATCCATCCACTGATAGATAAAAATGAATAATCAGACTTACCTAAGAAGGGAAACTAGAAGCAGAGTAGAAAGAAGGGGGAGGGGACTAACAAGGGGAAGCGAAGGTTGTGAAAGACAGGAAGAGGAGGGGAAATAATGTAAAGGGATAAAGGGGGAGAGGATAATCTCACTGTGAATGATGCAACTTTATGAATACATGGGAAAAATTAGGAAAATATAACCCATAATTATACACAAGTTTTACTATATATTAATCAAAGAGTTCCACAAACATTGTAAGTTGATGAAAGCGCAACCAAAAGCAATGTAATACTTGCCCAATGGAAGTAGCAAATGCCTTATTACTCTGTACCCAACCAATAGTTACCAATGAAGGGGCAAAAAGAATTTTCCACATTTGTTGCATCCGTAAGGTCTTCCTTCAGTGTGATTCTCTGTTGTTCAATAAGGCTGCAGTCTTTGCTAAAGATTTTCCCGCCATTTCATTGCACTAATAAGTAATAAGCCCTTTCCCCAGTGTGAATCCACTAGTTAGGAACAAGTATGTATTTGTAGCTGAGGCTTTTCCATTTATGGAACTCCTAAATCTTTTCTCAACATTACTTCTTTAGTGTTGAAAAGTAATGGTTTATAATCGATGGCTTTGACGTATTTGCTGGACTCATAAAACCCTTATCTGGCACAGACTCTCTGGAGCTGAACAAATGTGTTTTCAGCAGAAGGTCTCCTGCATTTACCAAGGTTCTAGTGAGTGGTATGTTCTCTTTACATGGCTGTCCACTTCAGTGATGTCACATGTGGCTTCTCCCATTGTAAGTGGCCTGGTGCTATAGAAGACCTGAACTGACCAAGACATAAATTCCAACCTCTCTCTAGGTAGAGGTCCACCCTGGCACATGGAATCTGCAGCTGTTTACAAATAAGACCCTAACTGTCCCTTCTGAAGGGTTTCTGTCTGCTGCAATCCACTGGTGATGGTTTATACTGAAAGAATCATTTCCCATGTGCGCAATAAGTGCATGGTTTCTGGTGGAGTGTGGTCCCTTAGCCTCATCAAAATACACAATATCATTTCAGACCAAGACACACATTTCACAGAGCAGGGGGCTTTCTGGAGGGAGGGACCTGATTTGGGAGTTCTGACCTGTGACACTTCTTCTACAGAAACATTCTGCTCAGAAGTCAGTTCCTCATATTTCATCCCATGCCAATAACCTGAAAGCAAACAAGTGGCAGTGAATTGCACACTGACTTTGGTGAGAAGGGGCAACACTGTCGCAGATGTGCATGTGCACACCAGCGAAGGAGCCTGTGGGAATTCAAAGGACCGTTTGCAGGAGGGAATTTGAGTCAGGCTGAGGAAGCAGCTACAGTGTGGTAATGGTCACCTAAAGGTCCCTTTAGCCATACCACTGTGGCTTCTGATCCTGTCAGATGTCAGAAGCTAAGCAGGGTCAGGGCTGGTTAGTATTTGGATGGAAGACCACCTGGGAACACCAGGTGCTGTAGGATTGGGAGAAGGACCTGACAACCCACTCCCAAAAAACAGTCATTGAAAACCCTATGAATAGCAGAGAAGCACTGATAATAGTGTTTTGTCTGTTGTACATAGGGTCACTACAAGTCAGACACCAACTTGATGGCACCTAACAACAACAAAGATCTCAGCATGGGGGGAGAGGGGGAACACCATTAGGTAAAGGACACAAAGATGGAGTACAGCAGAGGGGGAGGGTGTACAGTTTACTTCTCTGCCAATTGTTTTCAGCATATGTTTATGACATGCAAGTCTGTGGGGAAAGGCTTGTCCAGACCCCAGAAGGTCCAGTTCCAACTGGGTTGCTCATGTGCAAAGACTACTTAAGGTTATGTGCACATGTGGGCCCATGTTGGAGAAGAGCAGAAGAGGGAGCAGTGGACAGGGCTTGGTAAGATACAGAATCTACAGATTTGGGGATTAGCCCTGGGCCAAAGGTCAGAATAGAAGTGACAAACTAGCAACAGGTCAAGAATGGGGAAGGAAAGAAATGAGGTGTGGCCACTGGCATTGGTACCAAGATGGTTGTGGAAACAGGACAGGTTCACATTATGATTTGAACATAGCCCTGATGTCATGCCCTCCAACCTACCACACAAGAGGACCAGAGCCCCTCTGAACCCATTTTGTGTTGCTGAGATTGTGTCTACCCTGAGAAGGACTTCACACTTCCCCCACCCGCACCCATTGGAGCACAGTACCAGGATGAGGCAAGTCATAAAGGGAAGAATGAACTGATAAGTGCCCCAGAAGCACTCAGAGAAATACACCCCAGGGAAGGTAAACATTTATTACAGAAGAAACCTCAGAGGACACAAACAGGCATCATGCTGGTGACTGAAATTCCAGCACAGAAAAACACCAGAGAAAGGGAGCAGAATGTGGGGTAGAGAGGTCACCAGACCAAGGAGGAGGAGAGGCGGGACCCCTCTGACTGTTAGACTCCTCATCTCCTTCTTCATAAGGCTTTGAGGAAATCAATATAGGGGCTGCCTGGGAAGAAGGCAGGGTAGTGTAAGAGCTCAGCCCTAGTGGCCAGTGAACCCGCCCAGGTAACAGGGACAGCAAGCAATGATCATGATCCCAACGTGAGAATGGATCTGTCCCTGGGGAAAGGGGGAAAGGAATAGCCTAGCCCAAGGCATCCAGGTGGGTGCGAAAGTCTTACCTACAGAGACTACAAGTGCAAAGTTCTCCAGCATCACATTGCAGTATAGCATTTTCTCAGCCTCGTCAAGGTAACACCATTCTTCCCAGGAGAAGTACAGAGCCACGTCCTCAAAGGCTACATTGCACTGGCACTATAGGAACAGAGGAAATCAGGAGCAGTTTCTCTCCTGAGGACCCTCAATCTCTCAATCAATCTCTCCACCTCTGGTTCATACTCCCACCAAACTCCACAACTCACAAGAGACAGCAGATTGGTGCCAGCTGTGTCTACTCCCTCCCATGGCCTCAGCAGTCATTCCGGGCTGCCCTCAGCAACAACAAGCAGGTGGGCAGAGAGACACCAAAGTAAAGTCCGAGCCTGCCATGAAGAGCCCCATGCACTCTTGCCAGGAAATTATTACAAACCTCCCCAGCTAGGACCTCCAAAAACAACCAAATTTGGGCCACCCTTTATCCTTAAGTCTCTAATACCAGGGTCCTGGGGACATCAGTTCATACTCCCTCTCCAAGTGCACATCATTCTTTAGGCTGTGCCTCTCCTATCTCCAGCTTCCCTCACCACTGCTGCTTTGCTCCCCACACTGAAGATTTCTTTCTGGCCTCCCCAGATGCTACTCATCACATGGCATTAAGAGAGTGCTTGGCAAATTCAAACAGGATCTAGTACACTACCCTAGACCTTCAATAGCTCCCACTGCCAGGGGCAGCCCTAAATTCTCCTAGGATAGCATCACTTCTTAGCTCTGTTTCTTGCATCTGTGACAGCCATCCAGAATGACATGCAGACTTCAGACCCAGACCTTCCTGCCCAATGACTGTACCCGTTGTCCATATTTGCTCTGGGACTAATCTATTAGCCTGAGTGAGGAACTCCAGGATCATCAAAAACTCCTGGCGAGTACATAAAGCTATGAACAAGCCCTAGCCTCCGTGACATCTTCCCTCAATCATGCCTGTGTCTCTATCCATCTGATGTCTAATCTTCCCTTAGAAGTTTTGGTCACTTGCCAGGCCATCCTTTTCCCACACCTACCTTTTGTGGTCAATTTTCTCCCTCAATTGCACTTGTGATGCCCACCACCTCCAACTAGGTGCCCAAGCAAGGGATCCAGTCCTCGACTCACATCTGCCCGTTCTTGAGCATCTGATAGCATTAACATCATAACTTGAAGAGTCCTTTTTCTAAATGTGACCCACAGCTTCCCTTAGTCCATAAACTGACCACCACCTTTTGATTATCTACCCTAGTGCTCCAGGCCTTTGTGTCCAGCTGCCCATGTGATGCCTTTATCCTGTTCTCTGAAACATCTCAGACTCTTAAGATGACCAAAATGGAACTCCTGTTTGCCCACTAAAAATTATTTATACTACGAACATCCCCAAGCTGGGATTTAGCTCAGTTGGTAGAGCGCTGCTCTGCAGTCTCTGAGGTCCTGAGTTCGGTTCCCAGCACTGCAAAAATGGGAGAAGGACATGACAATCCATTCCCAAGGCAATCCTGAAACAATCAGCCACTGAAAACCCTATGAGGGTCGCTATGAATCGGACACCACTCCACGATACCTAACAACAACAACAATGAACATCGCCTTCCTTCCTGCTAAAATCATGGCTAATCCCCAACTCCTACTTTTTTCTCTCTCTTTGAACATTACAAAATGTGGCAGTCAGCCCTACTTAAAACACAGATTCAGATCCACCTACCCTCCCTATTTTCAGATATCACAAATAATAGCGTGGATTACTGCAACAGCCACATCTTTGATGCCCCAAGTCTGTACAGGGAGTCTGTTAAGACCTGGGGCACAGCACCTCATGGCTCCCATGCCTCTGCTCCAATCAAATCTAGAAAAACACCCAACTTCTCTGAATGCCATTCCAGGTCTGATACTCATTCTCCTGCTCAGCAGGAAGAAAGGAGGCTTGTGGTTCTCCCAACACGCCCAGCTCAGCCTCACCTCCAATCACCTGGACACAGTGACACCTGTGCCTGGGATATCCTTCCACACCTCATTCCACTGGTTACTAGACAGAGAAACTATTCTATATAAATGTCCTCATCCAGGACCCTGGCTTAGCATTTCTCAAGAGTCCCCAGGTCCAAGGGCTAGGAGAGTAGCAGGCTGAATCCCAAGGAACCCCACTCCCAGAGACATATGGGTGGGTATATGAGGCCAGTGAGGGCCACTTACCTGTTTAGGGTCCATAAGCATTTCTGTGGCTATTGGGACCTGTGGGGGAAGAAGAAGGCCATAAGAAGCAGGCAACCAAAGAGGGGCATCAAGGACTCAAGGCCTCTCTCATACTTCTGCTCAGTCCTGGAACCAGGTGACCTTAGGCTGACTGAATCTCAGTCCTCAGTAATGCCTCTTACCTACCTGCTCTGTGAGTTTGGACAAGGATTCAACCTCCCTGTGCCTTAATGTTCTCCTCATTCCTCTTCCAGCTTTGGGAAAATTTTAAAACTTCTTCAGCCAGGCTTAGTGGCACATGCCTGTAATCCCAGCAAGTCAGGAGGCTAAGGCAGGAGAATCATCAATTAGAGGCCATCCTGGGCCACGTAGCAAGTTGGATGAATGGAAGGAAGGAGAAGAAAGAAAAGAATAAAAAGAAAGAAGAAATCCCTAAGAGATTGCATCCCTCCTGTCTTCACAATGCTCCATAGCTCCAAGTACCATCAGAACTACGGTACACCTCCTCACCTGTCACTCAGTCTGTTTTCTTCACTGTTCTGTGGGGACACAAACATAAGCTTGAAATTTCCCAAATGCATCTGGCTCCAAGCCTTTGCACTTGCTGATCATTCTCTATAACACTCCTGCATACCTCATCCCACTGGCTTTCAGAAATGGGGGAACCACCCACAACCTCTACCCCACACAGTGCTGGACACCAGGGTCTAGACTGAAGTTCCCAGGACAGGCTCCCCTAATTAGGGCCATTAAATTGAAAAGTAGGGAGCACACGCCTGTAATCCCAGCAGCTTGGGAGACGGAGGCAGGAGGATCGCAAGTTCAAGACCAGAGGCAGTCTGCATAATTTAGTGAGACCCTGTCTCAAAAAGTAAAAAAATGGACTGAGGGTGCAGCCCAGTGGCCCAGCACTTGCACAGCATGCAAGTGCGAGGCATTGGGTTCAACCCCCAGTACTGCACAAAAAAAAAAAAAAAAAAAAAAAAAAAAAAAAAGTAGGGAGCACAGATGCCATCAGCAAAGCCATTAGGATTGAAGCCTGTGAGCAAGAGGTTCCCGGAAACGCAGTTGACCAAGGTGGGGCTGGCAGCACCTGGTGGCCCCAGCCCAGTCCTCACTCAGGGTCATCTTGAGCAGTGCCTTCTCCAAGCCTCAGACCCACCTTTGCGCAACAGAACGAGTCCTCTCGAGTCTTCTGCCTGCCGCCGCAGCATCGAACCACTGCTCCGGACGTTCCCGTCAGGTCTACTAGCCGTACAGCAGCCAAAATAACTGCTGTGAATTGAGGCCGGAAGTCCCGCCCCTATTTCTCGGCCAACTTCAGAATTGCCCCAATCCCGTGCTTCCAATGGATGAGGGGTTTCGCGGTTGCCCCGCGCACAGCATTCTGGGTAAGGACAACATAGTTCTCACACCTGCGCAGGCGGGTAGCAAGGGGCGCTAGCCACGCCAGGTCCGTCTCGTGAAAAAGGCGTGCTCGCTATCTGAGGCAGCGTGAGGACCGTTGTTTCAGACTCCATCAAGTTTACCATTCTTGCACAAGCTAAACATATTACTTATATTTATGTATGATCATTCTGTAGTGTCACTGACACTCAAAAGTGCATACACTCAGAGCTGGGAAATAATAAACATTAAACTTACTGCTCTTCAAATGAATGTAGCCTGAGGAGTGGAGTCAGTTTGTGAATTTCAGTGCGTTCAGTCAGGAAGGAATAGGGCTTCCAGAAAGAACCCTGGCAGGGGATGCAAGAGGCATGTTGGGTTTCACTGAAGAGAGCAGGTAAGGGTAATGCTCTGCCTCCGTTGTACACACACACACGCACACACATCTGTCCTGTCTCTGTAGTCTGTAATTGTGTCCAACCCAGAGAGAAACATCATTTTATAGTATTCTTAATTCAATATCCTGAGATACATTCAATTCCTTTCTGAAATGTGACAGTAATCTCAGACTTCCCAACTGCTATCTGGCGAATGACACAGTAGTGGCAGTGTTCACAGTCAGCAGGTGTGGTAAAAGCTCCTGAGATAAAGGTTTGGGGCCCCATGATTTCATCTACTTGCTAGAAAGTGATTAACATTTTGTCTATGATTGCATGGGACTGTCTGCACTATTGGTTGTGACTATTTGTGTTAAGTACAAATAGCTGAAAATACTAATAATGATAAGATACTTATTCAAATGTTGTGGCAGAAATATCTCTGGAGAACCACCACTGGTAGATGAAAAAGGAGAATGAAATTTAAGAAGGACACATTAAAGTCTAAGAAGAGGTACTCCCACATGTCTGTCAGCTTGTGGTGCTGTGGGGACTTGTGTGTTGCTGTGATGCTGAAAGCTATGCCACCAATATTTCAGATACCAGTAGGGCCATCCCTGGTGGACAGGTTTCAGCTGAGTTTATAGACCAAGACAGATTAGGGAAAAGGACCCAGCAGCCCATGTCCAAACCAGTTAGTCATTGAAAACTCTATGGGTAATAGTGAAACACTATCAAATATAGTGCCAGAGAATGAGACTCCCAGATTGCAAGGCATTCAAGAAAAGACTGGAAAAGAGTTGCCTCCTCAAAGCAGTTGACTCATAGTTGACACTACATACAACAGAATGAAACACTCCCCTACACTGTGCCAGGCACACAATCTTTTTTCCATGTAAGCCCATTGCTGCAAACACTGTGTCAATCCATCTAGTTGAAAGTCTTCCTTTTATTGTTGACCTGCCACTCTCCCAAACATAATGTCCTACTCCCTCCTGACTACATGTCCAAAATACATCAGACACAGTCTAACCATCCTTACTTCCAAGAAGCACTCTGTTTGTACTTCTTCTAGGAAAGATCTGTTGGTTCTTTTGGCAGTCTATGGTATATTCAATATTCTTCTCCAGCACCACAATTCAAAAAGCATCATTTCTTCTCCTGTTTCCCTTAATCAATGTCCAGCTTTCACAAGCATACCATGCAACTGAAAATACCATGGCATGAGTCAGGTGCAACTTCATCTTCAATGTAACATCTTTACTTTTCAATACCTTAGTGATGGGAATGCCTGCAGCTGTAGCCCTGTGGCATCTGATCCCATCAGATCTCGGAAGCTAAGCAGGGTCAGGCCTGGTTAGTACCTGGATGGGAGACTGCCTGGGAACACCAGAAGCTGTAGGCTTGGGAGAAGGACCTGGCAACCCCCTCCCAAAAATCAATCTGCCATTGAAAACCCTATGAACAGCAAAGAAGCACTGAGAATAGTGTTTCCCTGTTGTACAGAGGGTTGCTATGAGTCGGATACCTAACAACAACAACAACAACAACAATGATGGGAATACAGTAAAGCTTGTAGGATCTCCTTTTGCTGATGTGGCAGGACTCCAAAGGAGAAGAAACATAGTGTCTCCAACAATGAGGTCAAACATAAAAGATTGTGTGCATGGCACAGTGTATAGTAGTGCTTTGTTCACTATAAGTTGGACCCAACATGAAGGCACCTAACAACAATAGCAGAATTCGATACTTTGGGACTGAGGCCCAAAAGTCTCTTTTAAATGCCTCCAGATAGTATCAATGCAAATTTAAGACTTTTCCTCTTTCTGTTTGTGATTCCTGGGAATGAGACACATAAGGTTTTGTTACTAACAGAAATCCCTTCTAAAGCTGCAAGATTTGTGAACTGAGTTTGCCAAACTCAAATCAGTGCACATTAGTTTGCTACTACTTAGAAAGTGTATAAAATGTAAACAAAATATAAATTTATAAATTATAAAATAAAACGTCTTTGATAATTCCACCCTCTGCAACAAAATAATATTTTCAGTATTATATAATCTTCTAGAATTGTATCTTTACACTTATGCATTGCTTTTGTTTTTGTTTTGTTTTGTTTTTAGTATGGAGCCTAGAGCCTTGTTCAAGTGTCCTTCCTCCCACTCCTGTCCTATATGCATTGCTTTTTATGCATATATTCAGATATATTCCTATATATCTTTTTTTCCTAGTAAAAATAAAGTCATGGTTTTTATACTGATTTGAAGTCTGCTTTTTTCACTTAATATGGTATATTTTAGTCACTCTAAAGCTACTTCCTCATTTTGTTACTGCATTCAATGGGTCCACCTATTGACTGAAATCACATTGGAACAGAACACCAAGACTAGTTGTAGTATGAAGTGAAGATTATTTGCAGCAAATAATGAGATCATGAGGAATCACTTCCAAAAACCACGCCTTTCTGAATTAGGGAAAGCAGGTAACTTTTATCTGAGCAAGAGATGAATTTCAAGCCAGGTTTGCTTGGGCATAGCTGTAATCCCAGCACTCAAGAGGCTGAGGCAGGAGGATCAACACGAGTTTGAGGCCAGCCTAGACACTTTCTCAAAAGAAAAACAAACAAAAAAAAAGAGATGAATATTCAAGAAAGGTATTTCATTACATGTAGAGGTAGGGACAAGTTGGGACATGTTCTGTGCACATTACATGTTATGGTAATGAGGAATAAATGCCTCCTTAAGCAGAGATTTTAGAATTAGTGTTACCGTAGGTTCCACTACTCACTCAAAAAACCAAACCAAAAATCATAGTGGTGAAGTAGGAAAGGAATTTATTCATCATGTGGCCACATTGGGAAGAAAAACATCAGTCTTGTGACTGAGCATCTATTCCTGTGAGGTGCTAATAATAAACTTGGGGCTATATAGGGAAGGAACAAAGGCTTGCATAGCTGGCAATCTTAGTCAGGCCATGGTACTGTTGATCATAATCTCAGGATTGGTCGTGCTGATCCTTGTTGGTAATAAGGAAATTACTGATGGTGTTGTTTGGACTTTTCCCATAAAGTGTGTATTGATCAGATGTGCTGTTCCTGAAGTCCAAGGTGACTGCATGGAGTGAATTAGGATGATGCTGGCTCTGTTACAGGAATCAAGGCCCACAGAGGGAAAGAATCACCTGAACACCAGCATTAATTAGAGGAAGAGGTTTCATTGCTGGTGGAGCAACAGCTGTATTTCTGGTACTGAAAAGCTGTGCTCCCTGAGTTATTCTTTCCTGTCACTTATATAGGACTTACAGACTAGTGGATAAAGGGATCTGTGTGTTTCTCTCTGATTGGTTAAACAATCCACAGGTGTTACCTCACAATCCAAGCAGAAAGCAGAAAGTCCTTGACCACAAATCCTTGAAAAAACCAATCTTTAGATGAGTTTTAGAGAGTAGGCACTATGTCCATATGGGAAGGAATTTATTGTAGTGCATCTGTGTCCAGAGGTAGAAAGCCCTGGGCATCCTCCAGAACAAGTGGAGGGAAGGTGGGGATTTGGTAACTAGAGCCAAGGATGCACCAGCCTTCTGGATGCACCAGACTTCTGGAGGGTGAGGTGGGGACTCAACATGTGAGATCAGCACTGGACCTCTTTGAGGCTTGCTGAGCGGTCTCAGCACATTCTGCAGGGGCCCAGATCTGTTGGGCTGCTGTCTGACTCCTTGCTACAGAAACCAGTAGCCAAGCACACATGGCCACTGGGAGCCTAGAGGCTCATTAGCGCCCCCTCTGGCCGCATCTGTAGAAATGCAGTGAAAGGTTGGGGTTCTGCCCTGAAGGCAAAAAGCTCAGTAATTTTATTGTCACAGAAAAAGTCCAGAATCAGATCCTTAAATGTGTGGTCAAGGACTAAACCTGAAAGTCTTGTGCTGGTGGCGTTGATGTGCACTGATACCGTCACAGTTGTCCTTAGTACCCCCAACTGCCCTACCCTCATGTCTGAGCCTCTGTCAGCTACCTCAGGTACCAAATAGGAGGGTTATAACCACCACCTCACCTCTGTCCCCTCCCACCTGGACCCACACTTGCCCTCTTCTCTTCTGGTGATGTTATTGGGGAGGTATAGGGAACACAGGTAGGTGGGTCTGGGAATACAGCCGCGAATCCTCAGTCCTTGTATTCGGTGTATAAAAGAATTCCTACCCAACACATAAGTTCTAGTAGAGAGTATAGAGAAAGTTTATGAAGGATAGTACACCTTTTAGGAATAATTACAGGGAAAACAGAGGCAGCTGACAATAGAACTTGGAAAAACCTATGTTCTCTGGGTGAATCTTAGCATAAGGAGGTTCCTATTCCCAAGGGAAGGTAAAGAAGCCAGAGAGAATGGAAGGGTTAAGCAGGCTTTCAGAAGAAACAGTGCTTTGGATAGCTAGACAGAGAAGATGGTGGGCTGGAGAAAAGGGAGAGGTGTGCATGTGGTCACTGGAGAGAGAAGAGTGAAGAGGAAGAGAGAGAGAGGAATGGAAGAAGAGAGAGCTTGTGGGAGAAGAGAGCAGGGTGCATCTTCCCTCTAGTTAACTCAAACTAGGGCAAACCAAATGTGACATCAGCCCTTTCATCTGGAATGTTCCACATATGGTCATTATAAACTTAAATTGTCTTTAATAAGATTTTACCATTTTTATAAGTATTTGTACCCTGTAGGACCTAAAACTTAGACATGTAAAAGGCAAGAGTACTCAGAAGGCAGACTACTGAGTTCTTTAGAAACTAAGAATCCTGTTTTTATGTCCCATCTTGGAACATTAGTTGAGATAAAGCCTAAGAGGGAAGCACTACCAGGCTGTATCTTCAAATGTTTCAAGTGTACCTCACTGCATGGATATTTTCCTGAGGTTGGCAGGTGCTACCCTAGTCCATTCCCAGATTGTCCTTTTACAATAGACTTTTGATTAATTTATTTATTTTGGCATCAGATCACTCTAATTTCTCCTAAGTATATGACCTGTGCCCACCAATCCAATTGTAGCTTTGGCTCTGAGATCCCCTTGACCAACTCAGCCCATAATTTCCCCCTGCCTAAAAAGGGCAAGAAAAAGAAAGAGGATATGGCACAAAACCCTTGCAACATTCTTAAAGCCAGAGTTCACACCCCTGCAGTAATTGCCATGTGCTGTCATTTTCTATATGACAGCGGAGGTTGCTTTGCAGGACTCAGTCCTGTTTCTGCATGACTTCTGCTCTCGCCAGTGACTCATCAGTCACTGCAACCCCCAAAATGTCATGTGCTGCCTCACAACATAAACTAACTCTGGATATGAAAGTAGAAAAGATAGGGAAGCGCAAAGCAAAAGAACAGATTCCGACCCAAAAGGACAGCTGATACAACCACAGGGCTCTGTTGGTGTTAGGGGTTTGGGGGTGCTGCTGGATGAGCAGTGCGAAGGGAGGCTTAGATACCTCAGAGCTTCGGATTTGGCCTCAACTCACTGGGAGAGGTTACCGTCACATCACAGAGGAGATACAAAGATCCATAGATCCACCTCTGCAGAAACTTCCTGAGAAATCAAAATACTACTTGCTCTTTACCATAACCTCTCTTTACTAATGACTCCCATCTTGGCCTTCTTAAGCTATATTGTCCTGATCCCAAGAAGGTAGAAGCCAGAAAGCACACTAGCTGAAGAAAGACCAACCGTTAGAGAAACGGATCACATGAAAATTGTGAACATATTAAGGATGGTGTACCCCCAGTTGTACCCACTCCTACCTTGCAACAGCAAAGCACTCATTGAGACTCCTTGGATGGCCCCTTTCTTGTGGGAAGGGATCTTCAACATTTGCCTACTAAACAAGCAGTTCTCAATCCAGAATTATACCACTGGGTTAGTTTCATTTGCCCTCAAAGAACACATGGTATTTCTAAAGCTGTTTCTGAAGACCACAAAGACATGCTTTATGGTGAGCCCCAGGTGAAGTACTACATCTTCACTAACAGCCAGATCACAGTCTGTTCACCCAGCTCCAAAAGATAAGGCAGATGGTTATTCTGCAGATCCGGAACTATACTCACTAGCAAGGTGTGTCCATGTCCCCCATGGTGTGGATCATCAGGTTTTCCCAGAAGCACTTCATCAAGGAAGTGGATTATGTGGTATGTGCACAAGTGGATGTGAAATTCAGCCACTCTGTGGATGTGGAGATCCACCCCTCTCTGTTTGGCGCGCTCTGTCCTCTGTTCTACGGGCTCGGGAGGAATTCCTTTCCCTATGAACAACAGCCTGTCACAAGCTCATATTCTTGAAGATGCCAGAGACTTTTGCTATAAGGGGACTTGTTTGGGGGGAAGGTGTTCAAGGTTCATAAGCTCACCAAGTCTTGTCACCAGACGATGATGATGGACTATGATGATGATGGACTAAGCTGATTCCATCGAGACCGTGGGGCATGATAAGAACTACTTGAACAACTATTTCCTTTACCACAAATGAACCAAAGTTCTCTCCTCTGAGTACCCTTTGGAATAAGCAGATATTGTACCTTCCCACTTTCATGAAAATGAATGAAAGTGGGAATGTGATCCCCTAAATCACCAAGCAATGTAGTGTTGATGGCGAAGCTTCCAGAAAGAGCTCAGGACAGTGGGCAGGTAGGTTGAGTGTTCTTCCTGACATGATGCCTGAGATGGGAATTAATTTTAGTAATAAGGGCACAACTCCACTTCCTTCTCCTGTCTGGTTGAGAAAAAATGCAGACCCTACCCTCATCCATACCCCAATCCCTAATTTAGCTAAACTGCCCCTTTCCTAGCATACACACTTGGGCAGGTCTGATTCAGCAGCTCAGGTGCAAATTCCTTAGGTTGCCACCACCATGAGTTTATATGAACACCACTTCAGGATGGATGAGGCTAGTGGTCGCATGTCATCCTGACACACAAAATATCGTACACACGATCTTTTCAGAAGAGGAAGGAAGCTCCCAACCACATAGCCTCCTGCTTTGCGTGGTACAGTCAGACAAGGGTCTGATATGGTCGTTGGCCAAGCAGATGTCTGAATCTTCAGCATTAAAGCAAAATATTTCCTCTTCAAATTCTTCGTAAAAGTTGAAAGGTTTCTTTATTGTGCAATCAGGAAAAGAGTATGATGCCAATTGCATCATACTTCTCTCCATCTCCTTGGGCTCTTGTGCATCCCAACATAGTGCCAACTGTTCACTGAGAGCAATGAAGGCTCCCCAACACTCCTGACCCACTGATTGCTTCCAGTCCCTTTTTCATGACCTGCCAGTTCCCTACTTAATGGACAAAAATTATTTCTAGATGATTGTAGGAAGTTTGTTTCTTTCATGAAAACCTGTTTCTTTTACATAGAAATGATTTCTGTGTGCTTCAGCAAGACCATATGGTGCCAGAGATCTTATATTTTCCTGACTGTTTTTCTTTTGTCTTTTCTTATTTCCCATCTCATGTGCAAGAGAGAAGGATGTCACACATTAGCAACTTTTAGTTTTCTTTTGTGGTTAACATTCCAGGTGTCATAGGCTCAGATTCAAGTTGTATATTTTTCCAAGTCAATGTTTACACAATCATTCACACAGTCACTCTTTATACAGTCAATGTTTACACAGTCATTTTTACACAAAGTAATTCAGGAAAAAGTTTTCTTTCTAATACAAGATAAAAGCATGGATGTGGGGATCACGGAGGCCTGGTGGTCAGCCAAGGCATAAGATCAGGTCCTGAAGTCCAAAATGTCTTCTCCCAGTCCATGTTGTTGTTGTTAGGTGCTGTCAAGTCGAGTCCGACTCATAGCAACCCTCATAGGGTTTTCAATCGCTGACTATTTCGGGATTACCCTGGGAGTGGATTGCCACGTCCTTCTCCCATTTTGTGGTGCTGGGAATCAAACTCAAGACCTCAGAGACTGCAGAGCGGCACTCTACCAACTGAGCTAAATCCCAGCCCCCTCCCAGTCTATACTGTACCCCATATCCATAGCTTCAGGATTCAGAGATGGTCCAGGCCTAGCCTCTCAACTTTTGCAATATTTTACCCTCTGAGTGACATTTCAACCATCTCTGACCCCTCAATTCAGCTGAAAGGGGACACAGGTACTGTTTTGTATTTTTTCTAGTTTCTCATGTTAGGTTTAAATGTAAAGTATGGTAATCTCCTATTGGAAATCTTCATTTGCTGCTGGGGATGTAGGTCAGTGGTAAAGTACGTGATTTGCAGGTGCGAGTTCTGGGTTTGATCCATAGCACCACGGAAGAAGAAGGCAGGAAGGCAGGAAGGAAGGAAAGAAGAAAGGGAGAAAGAAAGAGAACGAGAAAGGAAGAAAGAAAGAAAGAAAGAAAGAAAGAAAGAAAGAAAGGAAGGAAGGAAGGAAGGAGGAAAGAGAGAGAGAGAAAGAAGGATCCTCCTTTGCTGTCTAAAAATGTAGCCTATATTTATGTTTCTCATGGAGCCATCTGTGAAGTAAGTGGGTCTAACATTCTGTGTCCATTTTCCATGACCTGCTGTGCCCAAATCATGTTAAAATCTTCAAGACAAGACAGTAGGAGGTGACACAAGGAGTTATGGATGTTCTTCTAGAGGGATTGGGATGCCCCACCATGGGCCCCACACCTACCCATGAGGACCTCCAGTCTTCATTGGGTTGGTCAGCTTTCTGTCACTGAAACAAAATACCTGGGAAGATCAACTTAAAGGAGGAAAACTTGTTCTGACTCATGGTTTCTGGGATTTCTGTCCATAGTCACTTGGCCCTGTGGCCTTAGGCCTGTGTCAGAAGCACATGGTGGAGGGAAGCTTCTCAGCTCATGGCCACAAAGCAAAGAGGGAGACAGGGGGGAAGGGGCTGGGCACAAAATATGCCCTGCAAGAGCACACCTGCAATGACCTACTTCCTCCAACTGGGCTCTAACAGGTAAAGTGTGCCATCCCCCAATAGCCTGTTACATCACGAGTCTACCAATGGATTAATCCATTCATGAGGTCAGAGCTGCCAAGATCCAATCGCCTCCCAAAGGCCCCACCGCTGAACACTGCTGTATTGGGGTCCAAGCTTGCAATACGTGAGCACTGAGGGGGGCACTTCATATCCAACTCATAATGCTCATCTTACTCTCTCCCAGGACACAATCACCACCAGCCAGAAAACCCTTCCCAATCAGATGACAATGTTGAAATTGTATGTTAAGAAAGTCTGAAGCTAAAACCCTTTATGGAGCTGAATCTTTGCCACTGACATTTCTACTCAGGACCAGAGCTCTATGTTCCTCTTCCTATTTTTTTCCTCCTAAATTAAAGCTGGAATCCAGAGACATGACTACACCTGATTCAGTCTTTATCACATTGATTCTAATAAAGCAATCACCATTCAGCTCTTTGTGTTAGGGTCTGTGTGCTGAGCAGAGAGTGATGGTGAGGACAAGTGACATGTGTGATCACACAGCATAGGGACTGGAGTTAGAGCCAATCCATGTCCTGCCATTGACTAGCTGTGTGATCAGAAACAAGCTGTTTTATCTTTCAGGGGCTGTTCCTTCATCTGTAAAGTGGACTTTTGAGAACTAAATAGCATATGTGTAACCCCAAGCTTCCCAAGCCCAGGAGTTTAAAACAGTGTCAGTAGCCAGGACAGCCTTTCTCTGGCCCTGGCCTTTGTTAGAGCTGCAGGCAATTTATCTCCAGCATCTGAGGCAGGTGATAGAGACAAACTTGTTTTTGTTAGGTGCCATTGACTCATAAGGACCATATGTACAACAGGAACACTGTGCCATGCATGTGATCTTTTTATCTCTGAGCCCGCTGCTGTAGCCACTATGTTTCTTTTCATTTTGAGTCGTGCCACATTGGCAAAAGGAGGTCCCCAGGGGCTTTACTCCATTCCCGTCATTAAGGTCCACTCTGTCTTGAGGAGGCAACTCTTCCCCAGTTTTTTCTTGAATGCCTTCCAACCTGGGGCTGGGAGGAGGCCTCATTTTCCAGCACTATATTTGATAGTGCTTCTCTGCTATTCATAGGGTTTTCAGTGGCTAATTGTTTTGAGAGTGGGCTGCCAGGTCCTTCTCCCTAATCGGTCTTAGTCTAGAAGCTCAGCTGAAACCTATCTACCATGAGTGACACTGGTATCTGGTATACCAGTGGTATCTGAAATACCATAGCTGTATGATCAGAAACAAGCTGTTTTATCTTTCAGGGGCTGTTCCTTCATCTGTAAAGTGGACCTTCATCTGTAAAGTTGGCATAGCTTTTACCAACACAGCAACATGCATGGCTCCACAGTATGACAAGCTGACAGACAGTAGGGGATATTCACTAGAGGAAGAAAATAAAGGAGAAAAGTCATGTGATAATCTCAAAGCTATGGTAAAATCAATTAATAAAATTTAACATCCCATACCAGAAAATCTTTCAGCAAAATAGGTATTAGAAGGAAATTCCTTTAAATGACTAAGTATCTACTTCAAGGGGCTGGGATTTAGCTCAGCTGGTAGAACGCTGTGCTGCAGTCTCTGAGATCCCGAGTTCAATTCCCAGCACCGCAAAAATGGGAAAAGGGCCTGGCAATCCACTCCCAAGGCACTCTCAAAACAGTCAGCCACTGAAAACCCTATGAGGGTCGCTATGAGTCAGACACCATCTCGAAGGCACCTAACAACAACAATAACCACTTCAAACCTTTACTCTCGATACCACATTGAACACTTTTACCCTAAGATCAGGAATGGGAAAACGATGTCTATTGTCTGCTCTTTTCCTTCACATTTTACAGGTTATTGTAAATTTAAATGTAAGGAAAAAATACAAGGCACATTGACTAGAAAGGAAGAAATAAAACTATCTTTATTCATAGAAATATGATTATGTATATAGAAAATCCCAAGGATTCTATAAAGAAACTACAAAAAGTAGAATTTAACAAAGTTCCAACATATAAGGTTAATATATTTTTAAAAATCAATTGTATTTTCCAATAACTAATACTTGGAAACTAAAATTCAAAAGATACCATTTATTATAGCATATAAAAACATAGAATATTCAGGAATATATTAGCAAACACTGTATAAGACTGTTATACCAAAAGATACAAAAGAGGGGTTGGCATGTTGTTGTTAGGTGCTATCGAGTCATGTTCAAATCATAGCAACCCTCATAGGGTTTTCGATGGCTGATTATTTTGGGATTGTTCTGGGAGTGGGCTGCCAGGTCCTTCTTCCATTTTTGTGGTGCTGGGGATTGAATCCAGGGCCTCAGAGAGTGCAGAGTGTCACTCTACCAACTGAGCTAAACCCAGCCCAGGGGTTGGCATATTTTTCTTTAAAGGAACAGATACATAAGGTCTTTGTTACATATTTTCCCTGTTTTTCTCTTTTTCTTCTTCCTACATACTTAAAAACTTCTTAAAGTCATTCTAAGGAGATCAGAAATACAAAAAACAGGCTGTGAGGCTGGGGATGTAGCTCAGTGTTAGAGTGCTTGCAGAGCATGCTCAAAGGTCCTAGTTTTCATCCTCAGCATCACAGAGCAAACAGACAAACAAACAAACAAAAACAGCAAGTAATAGTCAACAACCACCACCCAAAAAACCCCACAGGCTATGGAGTGAATTTGGCTTATAGACTGTAATTGGTTAATGCCCACTACAAAATATTCTCTGGGAAAAACGTTTTAAACTTCTAAATATAAGGACCTACATAACCTTCTGGTAAAGTGATGACTTTAAGATTAGTAAACTGAAAGTGGGACTGTGGAACTATGACAAGAGATGTTGAGGCACAAGCTTTTAAACCAGGGAGCACCCAGTACAGCAATGACCTCCTGTCTGGGATCTGGGAGAAGAGAGCTCAGAGACTGGGGACTTGAGCTCTGACCTACATGAATGCTATCCATCACCCCTTCTTCATAGGCAGATTCTCTTCACTTGCTTTTACAAATTTAGTACAATAGTGTTTACATAGTAGAATTTTCCACAGCTCACACAGGTGATAGTGGTCCTGGTGGGGTTTGACCTAGGCTGTCTAATCTTACAGGTATATATATCCTGTGTTTCCACTTTCTATTGTCTTTAGCCCATGGCTCTCCTATAACAAACATCGATGTTACCTAGTAAAAGTCTTTCTTTCTTGGATCTTTCTCTGTTGAGAGCATTGGCCTCAAATGGCTTTAGTCTCCTCCATAGTACCAATATGTCTTCTAGTAAATGCAAAGAATATTTCATGGTCCAAGACAAAATTGACAATTTATCAATATTAACATTTTCAGTACAGAATCATGATACATGTCTCCATAAATTTAAGTCTTTTAGGATTTTCTTTCAGCAATACATATTTTATAGCAGGGTTAAATTTGGCCCTTGACCTGTTTTTGTAAAGCTAGTGACTCAGGACAATGTTAACACATTTGAAGGGGTTGTAAAAAAATAATAAAAACAGAATATATTAAAAAGTCCTTGGGTGACCCACAAAACCTATTATATTTACCATCTGGCCTTTTAAGAAAAAGTTTACAACCCCTGGTTTGTAACTTCCTGTGTATAGATTTTGTACTTTTGCTAATTTATTCCTAAATGTGGAATTAGTAGATAATAACTTCTCAATTTTTATTTTATTTTATTTTTGCAGTACTAGGGGTTTGAACCCAGTGCCTCATACATACTTTGCGAGTATTCTACTACTAGACTGCAAACCTCAGCTCATTTTTTATTTTTTATTTTGAGTCAGAGTCTCACTAAATTACACAAGCTGCTTCTGGACTCAAACTTGCAATCCTCCTGCCTCAGCCTCCCTAGTTGCTGGGATTACAGGCATGTGCCACAGAGCCTGGCCCCAACTTTAATTTTTAAATGTTCATTGGTGGTATATGGAAAATATATTTTTTAAAATGCATATTAAAGTCAGCTGTGGTGGCACACACCTGTAATCCCAGTTACTAGGGAGCTGGAGGCAGGAGAATCTCATGAGTTCAAGCCCAGATGCAACCTGTGTAATTTAGCAAGACTCTGACTCAAATTAAAAAATAAAAAGTGGCTAGGAGTGCAGGTCAGTGGTAGAGCTCTTGCAAAGTATGCACAAGGCCTTGGGTTCAGTCTCCTAGTATCACAAAAAAAATGTGTATGGACTTAAAAACTGAGACCTTGGTCAATTCACTTTTGACTTCTGGTAGCTTCTGTGTTGGTTTGTTAGGATTTTCTCCACATACAGTAATGTTTTGTGTGAGTCATGTTCATATGAATAAAGCCACTTTGCCTTGTTTTAATCTGCATGTCTTTTTTATTTCCACTTTTACCTTTACATTTGCAGGGACCAACAACTGTCAGCATAATACCACCAAGCATTTCTCTTTTAAATTAACCTTGCAGCCAACCACATAACTGCTACAGAAAATCAAGCACAGAGAAAAATCTAGAGAAGAAACTGAGAAGAGACACTCAACCTTAACTACACAGGAGCAATAATAAATTATAGGCATGCTTTGGAAACCATGAAAGCAATAAGAGTGGATGAGACGGTTATAAAATATCAAAAAAAAAAAAATCTACCAACCTGGCATTCAGTATCTATCAAACTTGAAAGGCTTGAAACTTTTATGGGAAGGTTTTGACAGTAAACAGAGATTAATTTCAGTTTTAGCCTTTAGCAGGGTAGCAGTTAAACACCCTTCAACCCTCTGCATGTGTACCTGGAACAGCTTGCATGTGCCTTGTGAGAGCCAGGGGTCAATAAGCACCCTATTATTTGAATATGGGGGAATCTGTGCTCTTATAGTAGCTTCCAATCTCAGAAGCAATCAGGCGTTCTCATCACCCTTTCCCCTTGGGGCCTGCCATCTGCAAAGGATTTAAAGGGCAGTGCATTTTCCTTCCCCTTTATTTTTCTTTTTGGCTCCTTTTGAAAACCAGACATTTAAGGACTAGCACATTCAAAAGCAAGCATTTATATGGGGGAGTTTGGAAAGTCATTGTACAGGGAAGTGCATAGGCTTAGAAAGGACATCAGAAGAGGTTAAGTTTATACCTCCAGCTAATCTCTGGCACAAAGGTAGCCTACAGGAACCGTCCAAAAAAAAAAAAAAAAAAAAAAAAAAAACACAACAAAAAGTCTGGAAAAACTGAGGTACAGAGAGATTGGGATCTCCAGAATATTATATGATTCTAATGTCCAATTTTCAACAAAAAGACCACAAGACATACAAAGGAACCATGAAAATGAGGCCCATTCAAAGGAAAAAATATAAAACAGAACTATCCCTAAGAAAGACCAGATAATAAAATCAGTAGACAAAGACTTTAAAACAATTGTTTTAAAGATGATCAAAGGGGTAAAATAAGTTGTGGACGAAGTCACAAAGACAATGTCTCTGCACAGCACGGGACTACATTTCCCACAAGCCTCTGCGGTCCGGCCAATTTAGCTGGAAACTACATTTCCCAGAGTTCACTGGGGCAACGTCCCCCTCCGCCCTATTTTCCTGGATGTGGTGATTTTTTTCCCAGCAGTGTGGGTTTGCGGAGGGCTTGCGGATTCCTCGAGCCCAAATGGGTAACGCGGACTTGTGCAGGGCGGTGGGAGCCTGTGCGGGGCGCCGACTCTGGCAGGCAGTGAGCGTGCGGGCCGGGCTGGGTGCGCGGGAGCAGCGAGGGGCAGGATGGACATTGTTCACGTCTCTGGGTGTAGGGATGGGGTGAGCGACACGCTGGTGAACCCCACTTCTTGCAGTTTTGGGCTGTGCCACTCCTATTGCCTCCTACGCCCTTTTCCCTCTCAGCAGTGATGGTTCCCAGCAGGACCGATGTGAAGGTGAGAATTTTAGACTTGAAATGTCTTCAGGCCAAACTCCCGGGAAGACCCGAAGGGAAATCTCCAGTGGAATTCCCTCCTCCTGCCTTGGAAGCTCTGCCCCCAGATCCCTGCTTTCCACTCACTTCCATCTGGGTGTATGCGGGAGGTCGGGTCTCAGGAGGCCTGAGTTCAAAAGAGCCCTATGGGTCTCTTCTGCTTCTCTAGTTACGTGGTTCTCCAAAGGAAGGACCCCTATGCCAAGAAATAATTGTTGCATAATTAAAGATTAACATTTAGGAAGATTTGTGTTTCCTTTTTCCTAACAATAATGTTGTTCCAAGAATAGTAGGACACTAGCTGGGTGGGGTGGGTCACGCCTGTGATCCCAGCCACTCGAGAGGCCGAGGCAGGAGGATCGCAGGTTCGAGGCCAGAGGCAGCCTGTGTAATTTAACAAGACCCTGTCTCAAGATAAAAAATTAAAAAATAGGGTAGGAGGGTAACCTAGTGGTAAAGCACTTGGAAAGTATGTGCTAGGCCCTGGGTTCAACCTCCCAGTCTCTCCCCGCCCCCTCCCCCAAAAAAGTAGGACACTTATTTTCCTTGGCCTGAGGTATTCTTATAATAGGGTTACTAGAGTTTGGAGCAAAACCCCAATTCTCTGGATTAGGCTCTGCCCTCCATCCCCAAAACTTCAATTAAGGAGGCAGTAATGATGAAAAGCCTGCAGCCATAGCCATGTGGCTTCTGACCCCGTCAGATCTCCGAAGCTAAGCGGGGTCAGGCCTTGTTAGTACTTGGATGGGAGACCACCTGGGAACACCAGGTGCTATAAGCTTGGGAGAAGGACACCGCAGCCCACTCCCAAAAATCAATCCGCCATTGAAAACCCTATGAACAGCAGAGAAGCACTGACAATAGTGTTCTGCCTGTTGTACATAGGGTCGCTATGAGTAGGACACCTACTCCACCGGACCTAACAACAACAACAACGATGAAAATCAGAGAAAGGAGATTTAATCAGTGTGCACATTGCAGAGAGGAACAGGTCAAGGCAAGTTGATCTTCGAGCTTACATGATCTTAAACCAAGTAGGTGGAACAATTGGGGGCATGGGCAAGAGGTCTGCATGATTAAGCAGCCCTGCTCAGGCTGCACTCTCACTTCTGGTTTTGCAGGGTGGTTTCAGGAAGCTGTTGTCCCTGTCAATGCTGGAGGTGTTATTTGTAGTCCCTTGTCAAACAGACGTGTATTGATGAAAGCGTCCTTGAGCCAAAGTGGCTACAGGTGTAGGACAAGGGCTGGAGGCTTTCAGATGCCTCTTGGGGATCTGGAACAGGACACTTGTGGGTCCAAGTGAGAAGCCAATGGTTTTTAGGAAAGGCAGCTTATAAGTGCCTGTTACAACCTACTCCAGCACTTAGTGAATCATGGAGGCTTGGAGATGGAGTCTCCTTTCCCAGTGGCCCCCTTTCTCCCTCTTTATAGTTAATATTCCTTTGTGTGTGTGTGTGTGTGTGTGTGTGTGTGTGAGATGCCAGGGATCGAACCCAGGGCCTTCACATGCTAGACAAGCACTCTATCACTGAGCTACATCCCCAGCCCTTCCTATTATCTTTTAGCAATCATTCAAATCCTCTTCTGTGTTCGTTCATTCTTTCTTTCTTTCTTTCTTTTGCAGTACTGGGAGGTTGCACCCAAGGCCTCACACTTGCATGTTTTGGTAGTGTTGTACCCCTGAGCTGTACCCCCACTAGCCAATTTTTTTTTTACTTTTTAAGATAAGGTCTTGCTAAATTATGCAGATTGCCTCTAGCATTGAATTTCCAATCCTCTTGCTTCTGCCTCCTGAGTCACTGGGATTACAGGCATGAATCACCATGCCTGGCTTTGTGTTCTTTTTGTAAGCATTGTGATGGTATCGCATAGAAATACAATTCCTAAAGTTTGCTCTTTGGGCTATATTTTAGATTCTGATTTTGTAAGGAGGAGATTATTGGGATTTATTATTATTATCAGCATTATTATTCAGCATCACTTGCTAGGGAACTTTGCTTCTAAGACTTCATTGTTAAATCTCACCAAGATAGGAATCAGTTTAATAATTTCAGCAAAACAACAAAATCATCTTCTGTGGGAAGCTTTAGAAATGATTGTAGATGTGAGTGCGGAGGTTGGTCTGTGTCCTCAGTAACTTGTATTCTTAATGAGGCCTATGTGAGGTTTTGACCACACAATCTATTTCAGGCATACTGGACCACAAAGTACAGTATAATGTGCTATTGAAGAGTATTCTGAATTTTAAATATCTGACTTTGAACTTTGGCTCTGCCACTTAGTAGATGTTTCAGCTTAAATAATCTCTGCGTGTTCTCCTTTCCACTCTCTGAAATAGAATTAGTGATACTTTCTACTTCATAGGGGTATAATAAGACTAAGATGTTTTGATATATGTACAGTCCCTTAAAATAGTGATACATGTTTAGGAAATGTTAGATCTTTATTATTTAGCAGTTTTAGGTGATTCCCCGGGCTGGGATTTAGCTCAGTTGGTAGAGCACTGCTCTGTAGTCTATGAGATCCCGAGTTTGATTCCTAGCACCACAAAAATGGGAGAAGGACGTGGCAATCCACTCCCAAGGCAATCCTGAAACAATCACCCATTGAAAACCCTGTAAGGATCACTATGAGTCAGACAGAATTGGACAGCACCCAACAGCAGCAGCAGCAACAGGTCATTCCTCTTCAGAATTCAATAGCAATAAAAATAAGCTCAACTGGTTTAAAATGGAAATTCTTAAACTGAAGACATTTGGCTCTATTTAGAGACTTTCAGGTGACCACAAGCCACCTGTAACTACAAGCAGAATTGACTGTAGAAAAATACACATACACAGACGTATGTATTTTTTAGGAGAGAAACATTGTGATTTTAGTCTATTAACAATGGTGCTATACATACTGAAGATATTTAGAACAATTGATATACAATCAATTTCTTTAATATCGAAATGCTCTTGTACAAAATTAGAGCTCAGGATAATAAAAATGGCTAGGTAAACTTCCATAAATACATGTGATGGAATATTATATAACTAATAAAAATTTTGTTGAAAAGTAAGTCATAAGAAAGAAATGCATATGAAGTAGTTTCAAACCATGTGCATAGTTGTGGACAGTGGTGCTCAAGAAAGGTTTAAATTTATACATATCCCATTTGATACCATAAGGTTTTGTTAAGACATTGTGCTAGGATCACACTGTTGTTGTTGTTGTTAGGTGCCGTCGAGTCGGTATCCGACTCATAGCGACCCTCTGTACAACAGGGGAAACACTATTGTCAGTGCTTCTCTGTTGTTCATAGGGTTTTCAATGGCAGATTGATTTTTGGGAGGGGGTTGCCAGGTCCTTCTCCCAAGCCTACAGCTTCTGGTGTTCCCAGGCGGTCTCCCATCCAGGT
>VMDO01021644.1:0-35131 GCA_007922755.1 Pedetes capensis | reverse complement strand
CAGAGTCATTATACAAGAAAGAATTGGTAGATGACCAACCATTCCAAGAGGTTGCATATGAAGAGGAACCAATGGTGTTGAAGGACGAAGTGGAAGCTGCCTTGAAAGAACTGGTGAATCACAAGGCTCCAGGAATTGATGGGATACCAATAGAGATGTTTCAACAAACAGATGCAGCACTGGAGGTGTTAACATGTTTATGCCAACAGATTAGGAAAACAGCTACTTGGCCAACTGACTGGAAGAGATCCATATTTGTGCCTGTTCCCAAAAAAGGGGATCCAACTGAATGTGCAAACTATCGGACAATATCATTAATATCACACACAAGCAAAATTCTACTAAAGATCATTCAGAAGCGACTGCAGCAGCATATAGATGGGGAATTACCAGAAAATCAAGCGGGATTCAGAAGAAGGCGGGGAACCAGAGACATCATTGCTGATGTCAGGTGGGTATTAGCTGAAAGCAGAGAATATGACAAAGATTTCTATCTATGTTTTATTGACTATGCAGAAGTATTTGATTGTGTGGATCTTCACAAACTATGGATAACACTTTGTTAAATGGGCATACCAGAACACCTAATTGTGCTCCTGAGATATCTGTGCATGAACCAGGAGGCAGTTGTTCAAATAGAACGAGGAAACACTGTGTGGTTTAAAGTTGAGAAAGGTGTGCGTCAGGGTTGTGTACTTTCACCCTATGTTTTCAATTTATATGCTTAGCAAATAATCTGAGAAGCTGGACTTTATGAGGAAGAACACAGCATCAAGTTTGGAGGAAGACTCATTAACAACCTGCGTTATGCAGATAACACAACTCTGCTTGCTGAAAGTGAAGAAGATTTAAAATATTTACTGATGAAGATCAAAGATCATAGCCTTCAATATGGGTTACGACTAAACATCAACAAAACAAAAATCCTTATGACTGGGTCAGCACACAACTTCACAATAAATGGAGAAAAGATTGAGTTTGTCCAAGATTTTGCTTTGCTTGGCTCTATAATCAACACCCACGGAAGCAGCAGTCAAGAAATCAAAAGATAACATTGCTCTAGGAAAAGCTGTGGCAAAAGATCTCTTTAGAGTATTGAAAAGCAAAGATGTCACATTGAAGACGAAGGTGCATCTGACTCATGCCATGGTATTTTCAGTGGCATCATATGGTTGTGAAAGCTGGACATTGAACAAGAGAGACAGAAAAAGAATAAGAGACAGAGAAAAGAAAAAGAAAAAGAAATTGATGCTTTTGAATTGTGCTTCTGGAGACGTCTATTGAATATACCATGGACGGCCAAAATAACCAACAAATCTGTCCTAGAAGAAGTGCAACCAGAGTGTTCCTTGGAAGCAAGAATGGCCAGATTGTGTCTTAGATATTTCAGACATATAGTCAGGAGAGATCAATCCCTGGAGAAGGACATCCTGTTTGGGAGAGTGGCAGGTCAACGCAAAAGAGGAAAACCCTCCACCAGATGGATTGACACAGTGTCTGCAACAATGGGCTTAAACATAAATAAGATCGTTTGCCTGACACAGAATTGGCAAGTGTTTCCATGTGCTATACATAGGTTCGCTATGAGTCGGACTCGACTCGAGGGCACCTAATTACAACTAACAACATTGACTATACCATGGACTGCCAAAAGAACCAACACATCTGTCCTAAAAGAAGTGCAACCAGAATGCTCCTTGGGAGCAAGGATGGCTAGACTGTATCTTATGTATTTTGGACATGTAGTCAGAAGGAACCAATCCCTGGAGAAGTACATCATGTTTGGGAGAGTAGCAGGTCAAAGAAAAAAATGGAAAACTGCTGTAGGCCCTTTCAAGTATAGGAGTTTTATATAGAGAAAATGTCAATTAAATTATGTATTTACAGATTCTGCTTAATCTTGGAGTAAAGACAAGGCAGGTATGTGATAAATTTAATATGTAAACTTCAGTTATATAGCCCTTTTTAGATTTATCCTCGTAAATTTGCTAGATGTAGCATCTTTCTTTAAGTGAAATCTAGTCATCGGGCAAAAAAAAAAATCAACAAATAAAACAAAGCAAAAACTCTTTGGGGATTTCATGAATGAATTTTGCTCACATTTTCCTGCATAATTTCCAAGATTTGTTTTAATGCATTGTGTGTACTCTTCCAGAAACCTCTATGAGCCTCATGTAAAGCATCCACCTGTTTTAAAGATCCAGAACCTCAATATAGTATCCACTTTAATCTTCTTCCTGTAAGTGCCTTTGCTAGATCTCTTTAGGAATTTGGTACCTGAATCACAGCCATTCCTCCTACGAATTTTATTTTTCAGTGCTTGGAGGTTGAATCCAGGGCTTTCCACATATCTTGCAAGTGCTGTACTGCTGAGCTGCACCATTTTTTTATCATTTATTTTGATATAGGTTCTTACTAGGTTAGGAAGGCTGCCTGTAGCCTTGAATTTGTGATACTCCTTCTTAACCTTCTCCAGTCACTGGGAATATAAACATACACCTGTTAAGGAACATAGTTAAACTATGACATCTTCTTTATTCTAAATCTCTAAAATTGTGTCGTTAGGTCCTGTTGAGTCAGGTCTGACTCAGGGTGACTCTATGTACAACAGATGTAAACACTCTCCAATTCTTTGCCAGGCACATAATCTTATTTATGTTTAAGCCCATTGTTCCAGACACTGTCAATCGATCTGTTGGAGGGTTTTCCTTTTTTCGTTGACCTGCCACTCACCCAAACATGATGTCTTTCTCCAGGGATTGGTCTCTCCTGACTACATGTCCAGAATATGTTAAGATGGAATCTAGCCATCCTTGCTACCAAGAAACACTCTGGTTGCATTTCTTCTGGGACAGATTTGTTGGTTCTTTTGATATGATCCAACAGAAAATACCATGGCATGAGTCAGGTGTACCTTCGTCTTCAGTGAGACATCTTTACTTTTCAATACTTTAAAGAGATCTTTTGCCACTGCTTTTCCCAGAGCAATGGATTTTTTTCATTTCTTGACTTCTGCTTCTACAGGTGTTGCCCATAGAGCCAAGTAAAGAAAAATCATGGACAACCTCAATCTTTTCTCCATTTATTGTGAAGTTCCATACAGATCCAGTTGTAAGGATTTTTGACTGATATTTTTTAAATGAAAAATGAAGAATATGTAGATTATAACATATTATTTGATTACTCTCTTGAATATGTATCAATAGAAAATGTAGGATTTGAGTGTTTAATTAGGTCAGGGGTTCAGGTCACTTTTCAATGTCTGACAGCAGCTGTGCATTGCAGCAATATACTTAGCAGAATGTGCAACAGTGATCAGGGTTTGGGATACTCATTTATGTTAGGATAACAGACATTGTGCCAATAATCTAAAATGGGATTTTTGATTATTGTTATATATACAGCAGTAGAATCATTTCTGAAACTCTCCATTGACACCATTTGAGTCAGGTTTCTGAAGGGATAGAGGACAAGGAATAAGTTATTTGCAATAAATTCATGTATAGCCATTGTATCTCAGAAGAATTATTACAAAATGGCATCATCAAAGAGCATGTTTGAGATAATGTGAGTCAGTTTTCCAGTTACCAACTTATAATGAGATTCAAGAATACTGAATTTAAAATTTTTATAGAATATGTAATTGTGATTTCTATCATATATAGTAGCTCTACACTATAAATGGATTCACTGATGCTTGTAAAGTGTACAAAATAACACTTGTAACCTTTTAGCAAATATGGATTAATGTCAGTGGAAATTGTTGTTTTCAAAACACAGTTTAGATGTTATAGATACTAATATGACAGCATATCAAGGCAAACTTTTAATTTAAGACAGTGTAGAAAAACATACATATATACATATAAATACACACACATATAGCATCTTATTATTTATGTTAAAGGTCATACATATTAAATGTATCCATGTATAAATGCTGGTGTACATATGGAGAAAGAAAATATCTATTCGCTTACCTTTCTAGAATATCTCTGGACTAGTCACTAGGGCTGGGATTTAGCTCAGTGGGTAGAGCGCTGTGCTGCAGGCTCTGAGGCCCGAGTTCAATCCCCAGCACTGCAAAAATGGGAGAAGGGCCTGGCAATCCACTCCCAAGGTAATCCCGAAGCACTCAGCCATTGAAAACCCTATGAGGGTCGCTATGAGTCGGATACCGACTCAACGGCACCTAACAACAACAACAACAACAAGTAACATAAAATTGGTAATTGTGCATGATTGTTTCCAAAGCATGATGTCAGACCACAGCATGACAAGGTGAAATGGAAATGACTTTTTGCATTATATCCTTTTTCGTCTTGGCATCATTGTGTCATGCATATATATATTTATTACTATCATTTAATCATTTAATCAAGGGAAGAGGCTTGATTGGAACCTTCTGGAAAAAATAAACTCAAGACATAAGAAGCCAATATTCTGGGATTCTAGTGAGACTAATAAACAGTGGGCAATAAATGACATAGCAAAAATAGAGAAATTACAATTATAAGGGTACAGAAACTTAAGTCTTAGTGTTACTCAGGAATTCTAATATTTTCACCTGAAATTGTTAAATTTTAAAGTGAGCAACAGATATTATCACTTTCAATGTTTCTTTAAATGAATAATATCATTTCATTTTATGTCTTAGGTAAACATAAACTCATTTAACTATATCCTAGTGGAAGTAGTGCCTACTACCATTTTTCATAGTCTAGTACTTAGTTTATAGTACTTTTCTAATAAATTTCATAAAGAGATATTCATTCTGCCACTATATATTTAGTTGTTCAACTATTAGAGTATTTAATCTTCTTGATATAAAATTTACTAAGGTATATAATTAATTGAAATCCACTTTAATGGAGATGACAATTATTGGCAATACTAAATAGCTCTCAAAAAACAAATGAACAAACAAAATGCCACCAGAGTAGGAAAATTAAGAAATGGAATTAATCACTTGTATGTTTCCCCCCTTTGATGAAGGATACTTTTTTTAAAAAAATATGAGTTGCCCATACTCGTGGAGATATAATTGTGATTTATTAGTACTTGTATTATTAAGCTATTTTTAAATTTTTATTTATTTTTATTTTTCCGGTGTAGAAGGATTGAGACCAAGGTGCTCCATCACTGAGCTGCATCCTCAGGATCTCTTTTTAAATATTATTATTTCAAGACAGGGGCTAATTGGTGCAGGCTTTATCTGGCCTCAAACTTGCAATCCTCCTGCCTCAGCCACCCAAATCCCTGGGATTATAGGAGTGTGCAAAGTGCCCAGTTTGCATTATAGATATTTGAATAAAATTAGGCATCAGTCAGTATTTTTGAAAGATGATTAGAGATTTAAGTGCATAACTCCCCTAAATTTTTTATAATGGAGATATTCCACTATGAAATAACAATAAAAGGAGAACATATATTTCTGTAAAGGTCACACCTGAAGGTAATTGCAAGCACTGTGAAGTAAAATAGTTGTTTTTCACAACAGAAATTTATTCTAAATACAAAAGCATATATATTACTTTTTACCTTCTAATTATTTTTAATAGGTCATTAATATACATTTAGTAAAAGTGGCTGAGTTCTCAAGCTACACTAATACAAGCCGTATGGCTTAAAATTTTCAGCTCCATTACAAAATTAAAGATTTTTTTAATAAACAAAGTGAGTCATCTAACTATATATATCTAGATACATTAATTGAAATTATGTTGATATTCAGTTCATCCATTTGAGAGTGGTTACACTATATTTATCTAAGCAGTTAATCAAGTCTTTTTGAATCATTGACATAGGATATAATTATAAAAGTGTGATGTGTGAGGAAATACGTTTACACAGATAAAATCTATTTGAATCTAACTGAAGATTTTAAGAGTTATGATCATTGAGACATGGTGGTGCCGGCATTTAGGGCAGAAGCAGGAGGATCACAAGTTTGAGACCATCAGCAGTCTGCGTAACTTAGCGAGACCCTGTCTCAAAGAGTAAAAAAAACAAAAAATGGGCTAGGGGTGCAGCTCAGTGGTCCAGCACTTGCAAAGCATGCAAGTGTGAGGCCCTCGGTTCAACCCTCAGGACCACACACACACACACACACACACACACACACACACACACACACAGAGAGAGAGAGAGAGTCACGATCATTGTCATATCTTCATGGGGTGATAATGAAGTTTAATCTTTATTAACATTTCATAATGCATTAATACATGAATGAATACAAATAAACTATTTGGTTGGCAGAGGATAGAATTTGATATTGATAGCATCATTAGAAGCTTGCTAATAATGAATGAATTAAATACACTTATGTTGATTTTTCTCATTGGTTTTACCATGTTATGCATTGGACCATTGTGATAGGTGGCCTTTTTAAGTGAACAGTTGTTTGCAATTATTTGCTTGCGAAAGTATATTTTTGTTGTAGTTAGTTGACACCAAGTGGAGTCTAACTCATAATGACATTATGTCCAACAGAATGAAACACTCCCAGACCCTGTACCAAGCCCAGCATTATTGTCAGTACTTCTGTGCTATTCATGGGATTTTCAATGGGTGATTGTTCTGGGAGTGGGTTTCCAGGTCTTTCTCCCCAGCCTGCAAAACCAGGTGTTCCCAGGAAGTCTCCCATCCAAGGAATAACCAGGCTGACCATGCTAGCTTCCAAGATCAGGAGGGATCAGATGCCAGAGTGCTATGGCAGTAGACACATATTCTATTTAAAACACTATAAAGAGCATATAGCTATTTATTACTTCCCCATGAATTTCAATTACATGTAAGATAAATTCCTACATGTATAGTTGGGGAATCACAGCATACATGCATTTTAAAAATTAATAAATGTGGACCAATTCTCCTGTCTTTTCAATGAAAAAAATATAAACAAGGAATTTGAAGTATAAAAAAGCATATGAGAGTGTATGATTTTCCATATTCTGCTAGGTAATGTGCACTATAAATTATTTAGATTTAAAATATAGTTTTAAAATGTCATCTCATCATTATTTTAATATTTATAAGGTAATTATTAAGTTTTGTCTGTCAGGTTGTCATGCTGTGGGGCTTGTGTTGCTGTGATGACAAAAGCTATGCCACCAGTATTTCAGATACCAGCAGGGCCACCTATGATGGGCAGGTTTCAGCTGAACTTCCAGGCTAAGACAAAGGAGGGAGAGGGACCTGGCAGCCCACTTCCAAAACAATTAGCCTATGAATAGCAGATAAACCCTGTCAAATATGGTGCTGGAAAATCAGTTCCCCAGGCTGGATAGCATTTTAAAAATGACAGGAGAAGAGTTGCTCCTCAAAGTAGACTGGAATGGAGTAAGGCCATTGGAACTTCCTTTTGGTAATGTAAAATATTTGTCACACCTGGTGGCCCTTCATCACTTTTGCCTGCCAACTGTATTTTCAAATTAAATTAATGATATGATATTTTGTGTGTGTGTGGTACTGAGGGTGGAACCCAGGGCCTTGTGCTTTCATGCTTTGCAAGTGCTGGACCACTGAGATGGACCCCAGCCCATTTTTTTTTTTTTTACTTTTTTGAGACAGGGTCTCGCTAAATTACAGAGACTGCCTCTGGTCTTGAACTTGCGATCCTCTTGCCTCCACCTCCCGAGCTGCTGGGATTACAGGTGTGCCCCACTGCACCTGGCACCATAATATGATTTTTTTGAAATAGTTTATTTGCTTAATTAAGATAAGTTAATTTGAGAGAGTACATTGGTACTGTTTTACTTAAATCAGAAAATCCTAATTGAACATCATATACTGCTAGAGTGTTTTTTTGCTCCCTACAGTTCCTGACAACATTGACTATATCTGAGTATAGCTGTAAAATAGAACTTCTAGGGGTACATTTACTTTAAATGATAACATTTAAATGAGAACTTAAAATTTGTATCACCAGTATCAGAAAATTCATTTAAGCTGACCATAGCAGTGCACACCTACAATCCAAGCGTTGAGGAAGCAGAGGAAAGAGGATCATAAAATTAAGGCCTGCCTGTGCTACATAGTTACACCCTGTATCAAAAACAAACAAATGAACAAAGAAAAACCTTTCATTTAGGATCTTTATAATTGAACTGTTGTGTATGTGTGTGTATATCTATCTATCATTTATCTATCTATCTATCTATCTATCTATCTATCTATCTATCTATCTACCTACCTACATACCTACCTATCTACCCATACCATGCTGGGGTTTTAGCTCAGTTGGTAAGGTGCTGCTCTCTATTGTCTGAGGGCCTGGGTTTGATCCTCAGCACTGCAAACATGGGAGAAGGATCTGGTAGCCCACTCTCAAAACAAGGCACAGGAGGAGTATTCTGTTCTGTTTTACATACAGTTGCTATGTTGCTAGGTGCCTTCGAGTCCGTATCGGACTCATAGAGACCCTCTGTACAACAGGGGAAACACTATTGTCAGTGCTTCTCTGGTGTTCATAGGGTTTTCAATTGCAGATTGATTTTTGGGAGGGAGTTGCCAGGTCCTTCTCCCAAGCCTACAGCTTCTGGTGTTCCCAGGAGGTCTCCTATCCAGGTACTAACCAGGTCCGACGCTGCTTAGCTTCCCAGATCTGACGGGATCAGATGTCACAGGGCTACCGCTGCACGCACAGTTGCTATGAGTAAGATGCAAATTGAAGGCATCTAAAAATGCCCAGCATTATATCAGTGCTTCTCTGCTATTCATAGGGTTCGCAATGGGTAATTATTATGGAGTTGCTTTGAGAGTGCATTGTCATGTCCTTCTCCATTTTTGAGGTCCTGGGGACTGAACTCAGTCTCAGAGAATGCAGAGTAACACTCTATGAACTGAGCTAAACCCACGACTCATATATCTATCTATGTATCATCTATCTATGTATCATTTATGTATTATCTATCTATCTACCTATCTATCTATCTATCTATCTATCTATCTATCTATCTATCTAGTACTTTAATATCTATCTATCTATCTATCTATCTATCTATCTATCTATCTATCTATTGTTTTTAGGTTCCCTGGAGTCCGACTCATTGCGACCCAATGCACAACAGGTGATACACTAATGTCAGTGTTTCTCTGCTATTCATAGAGTATTCAGCGGCTGATTGGTTTTTAAGAGTGGGTTGCCAAGTCTTTCTCCCAAGCCTACAGCACCTGGCATTCCATGGGAAGTGAATTATGAGTATAAACTGTTCATTTAAAGATATAGAACAATTCACTTTACAATATCCTTACTTCAAATAGGAACATGTGTATGGCATGTAGAAGGGCAAAAGGAATGGTGCTATATGTCCCTCAAAAATGGAAATGTGAGCTCACATATCTTAAGTGAGGAATCATTGATTTATTTTTGCCTCTCTATAGCTTTAGATTATTGAGTATTACCAAAGCAATCATATTGGATTTATATCAACAATGAAGATCACAATATAAACATTATGTTCCATAGCTGCATGATCATTGAAAATGAAGTATGTTCAGGAAGTATCTAGAATTTTTTCAGTGTTACAATTTTTTTTTTATGAGTAATGCCTGATTTTTTAAAGTATATAACAATAAGTTAATCTGGGCACCTGAGTCATTTGGAAGTATTTCTTCCTGCTAAAAATCTAAGTTTAAATGTGTTTGTGTATTAAAGAAATCTCAGTTGAATAAACTCAACAAGTAAATGTCATAAATGAAAAGTCCACATGCAATTGTACCAATATGTTTATAGAGTTGTATAACTGAAAGGATATGAGATATAAATGAAAGGAATAAGAGGAAAAAATTGGTACAAACTTGGAAGTTAGAAATGATATCTAAAATGTAAGCTTGGGGGTTTCACATGCCTTCCAGACAGTTATCTCACTCTAAACTTTGAGAAATAACTCTTAGATCCTGTAAATTGAAACAAAGCAGGAAAACTTTACAACATCACCCTGCTCCTTCACACAGTGGCCTTGGAGTAATGAAAGGTCAAGACCAGTGATCATCTATCTCCATAATTTCACTAACAATTGACAAATACAATTTAGAAACTGTCAAAAAATGAAATTGATCTTGTTCTTAGAGAAAATTGTATCTATCTGTTTAGATTTCTCTACTATGTTATGATAGCAGCAGTGATAAAGAATTCATTCACATCCGTCAATAAGAATATGAAAGCAGTACCTTGTAAGTGGTTTGATTCAATTTACTGAACAGAAATCCCATTTAAATGATGTAGCTTTGAGAGAACTGGAAAATGTTCTAATATTGTGTTTTATTCCTTACGTTTACTACACAGACCTATGATTTGAGACTGATGTAGTTAGAGAAGATCTGGGTTTCAGCTCAGTTGGTAGAGAGCCACACAACACTCTCTGAGGACCTGAGTTAGATCCCCAATACCACAAAAAAAAAAAAAAAAAAAAAAAAAAAAAAAAAAAAAAAAAAAAAAAAAAAAAAAAAAAAAAAAAAAAAAAAAAAAAAAAAAAAAGAAAGAAAGAAAGAAAGAAAGAAAGAAAGAAAGAAAGAAAAGAAAACATAAGAGAAGGATATAAACATCCATTCCTGAAGCATTCCTGAAATAATCAGCCACTGAAATCCCTGTGAGGGTTGCTATGAGTTGGACTCCACCCGATGGCACCTAACAACAACAAAAACAAAGTTAGAGAATGTACAATTTTGGGGAAATTTGATGATTCCAATGTTGTTACTATATTTACTTCTCCTATAAATTAATACTGGGAGAAGAACCTGGCAATCTACTTCCAAGGCAATTCAGCCATTGAAAACCCTATGAGGGTCGCTATGAATCGGATACCAACTCGACGGCACCTAACAACAACAACAATAAATTAATACAATCTACCCTGAAGTTTCCTGAAGATTAACTATATGTTATAATTAGAGAAAGATGGCTGGAAATTTTATAACATAGGAAGTTTCCCTCTGAAAATAAAATGAGAATAGCCAGGCTCTGTGGCCCATGCCTGTTATCCCAGCAACTAGAGAAACAAAGGCAGGAGGCTAGTGAGTTCAAGGCCAGAGGCAGCCTGCTCAACTTCATGAAAACATGTCTCAAATTAAAAAATAATATACAAGAAAAGAACTGGATGTGCAGCTTAGTGTTAGAGCACTTGCCTATTATGTGTGAAGCCCTGGCTTCAGCCCTTTAGTGGTGAAAAAAATGAAAACAATCAATTTTTCATGGTATAGTTGAAATATTAGGTAATCAGTTTGGGAAATATGAGGGGTACACTGTTGTGACGGTTAGGTGACGTCAAGTCAAGTGGGACTCATAGCAGCCCTCATAGGGTTTTCAAAGGGTACACAGTTATGGGGAAAGCACTTTTAGACATTTATACCTATGTAGAGCCTGCAGCAGTAGCCCTGTGGCATCCCATCCCGTCAGATCTCGGAAGCTAAGTAGGGTTGGGCCTGCTTAGTACCTGGATGGGAGACCTCCTGGGAACACCAGAAGCTGTAGGCTGGGAGAAGGACCTGGCAACCCCCTCCCAAAAATCAATCTGCCATTGAAAACCATATGAACAGCAGAGAAGCACTGACAATAGTGTTTCCCCTGTTGTACAGAGGGTTGCTATGAGTCGGATACCGACTTGATGGCACCCAACAACAACAACAACAACAACAACAACAACCTGTGTAGAAATATGCAAATCATATTCTGTTAGTAACTGCTAGCATTTCGAAGAGTACACATTAGTTGCTTTTTCTTAAGCAAATACATTCTGTCAAATTATTCTAGCTAGATGGACACATGTACACAAAACTAGACATGATGTAAATATCTTGGTATTATAATGGACTGGTAAACAGCATTTTAACAAATGTTTCTTTTCTCACTTAATAATAAATAACAAACATATTTAGAGGATGGTTTCTGATATAATGCCAATATTTAAATTTATTTATCTCTCTCTCACCTTGAAAATACATAATGAAACATATTAGAAATTACTGTGAAGTAAGAACTAATGTTTCTAGTACAGTGTTTTAGGATTTTTTCTCTACTGAAAGAACAGCTGAAGTATAACTCATGAGTTTTTAGCAAACAATACACATGCAAACAGACACACACATATACACCACGGATGCCAAGAAAGGTATGCTCATTTTAAGAGATGTTATCTATGTGCTACATTCAGAAGTTGAATTATGTCATCATAACCACTTGGAGCACCTCTTGTAATTGCAAAAGTCAAATGTGACGCATATTCATCTTTTGTTATTATTTATACTATTACAGTTTTAATACTTAAAATATGTACACTTTTTAGTTATATATATACATATATACATATATACATATATACATACATATATACATATGTATGTATACATATAACATATACATGCATGTATACATATACATACATATACATATATACATATACATATATATATATATATGTATACACACATATATGACTGTTAAAATTATTCACTTGTGTACTACTTGCTGTGGTTGTTGTTGGGTGCCCTCAGAGTCAGTGTTGGACTCATAGTGACCTCACATAAAACAAGTGAAACACAACTGTCAGTGCTTCTCTGTTGTTTATTGGGTTTTCAATGGCTGATCGTTCTTTGAGAATGGGTTTCTGAGTCCCATCTTCCAAGCCTACAGCACCTGGTATTCACAGGTGATCTCCCATCTAAGTATTAACCAAGCCCAACCCTGCTTAGCTTCCAGAATCTGATAGGATCTGATGCTGCAGTGGTACAGCTACAGGCTGTGTACTATTTAGCATTTCCATAAATCAGGGAAGGAAACCTATTCTCATCTTCATTTCTTCTTTCCAATAGCACTAGTCATTATTTCATTCCATTTAATCTAGAGTTAAACATACAACACAATTAAGGTGATATGTGCCCAGAAAATATATGTTACAATCAGGGCCAACTACCTAACACAGAGTGCCCTGGGTGGCCTGTTGTGAGACAGCTCCTGTTGCACACCAGCTGTTGGTCTCATCGTCTGCCAGCTGTAGTAACAGCATGTTATGTTCCCTCCTGGGGCCAGGAAGCAAATCATCCGTCCTACTGCTTGCAACCTCAAGGTTTTGCAACTTCATACCAAAACATTCTGAGTACCCATACTAGAGTTATACAAGACAGTAACCTCCATGTTAGCTCAGAGCTCAGAGTAAGAATAGTTACGATTACATGCCTTTCAGAGATATGCCACTGCGTGGGTTTCGTACTCACAGAGCTGCTCCAGATAGGACTTCCAGAAAAGATGCTTTGTCTTTGTTCTCTTGAACCTACTCACTTACATGAATAGAGTAGTGTGTAGAGGTAACATAAGGAACTGCTGCTGCAGCCAATCAGGCTGCTAATGCATAAAGGTTACTTAGCTAGGAGAGTAAATTGAGACAATGCCAGAGGCTGAGCTTTCTTCATAGGACTTCCGGTAGCTTACCTCATCCTTGGACTTTTTGAGTACAGAAGCTGCTAAATTGTTAATTCAATTGAAGGTAGATTTCCTCATTCACTTTGGATGCTTTCAAACTATAAGCATACAAACTGACATGACTGCTCATTTCCTAAACTTTACATCTATCTTTTTATTTCATAAGACTTATTTGAACATTGTTCTCTATAATTTGGGGAATTTTTTTGGCGGTTTATTACATTTTCCTTTTTCTCTAGGGTATAAATCCTATTTTTAGTCTCTGAGAATTTTAATTTTTCATTATTTACCTTATACTTTTTCCATAGTAGCTGGCTTTCTAAAAATTTATAGACACACGTTGTTATTACTGTTGTTAGGTGGCATCGAGTCAGTGTCCGACTCATACCAACCATATGTACAACAGAAAAAACACTATTGTCAGTGCTACTCTGCTATTCACAGGGTTTTCAATGGCTAATTGTTTTTTGGGAGTGGGTTGCTAGGTCCTTCTCCCAAGCCTACAGCACCTGGTGTCCCCAGGTGGTCTCTCATCCAAGTACTAACCAGGCCCACCCTGCTTAGCTTCTAAGATCTGATGGGATCAGATGCCACAGTGGTATGACTGCAGGCATTGACATATAATAATTACAAATATGTATGCAATAACAATTTGATGTTTCAGTATGTGTGTATGTAGTATAGTGATGATATCAGATTAATTAACATTTATCATTTCCATGCTATGAACAATCAAAATCTGATATGCCTATCACAGAAAATACAGTGTACTATTTTTAACTATATCCCACCCACTATAGCATCTTATTTTTGAAGAACGATTTTCACTCAAATACCTAACTGCATTGAATAGATTTAACTTTAGCTTATTTAAAAATTTTCTTTTCCTAAATTATGTTTTTTTTTGTTGTTGTTTTCATGACATGAAAGCAAAAGATGAAGTATTTGGGGAAAGGAAGTGGACCAGTGGGAGGGAAGAGGTAGGGACAAGAGAGGGTAGTGGGAGATATCAAATCCTGGGAGAGGGAAGAGGGCAGATTGAATGTACTCTCTGAAATGCAGCAAGTGTAGAGAGTTAAATATCAAAATACAGACTTTATCCTGAATAGAGAAAAATAGCAAAAAAGTAGGTAATGAATAATTATTGAGAAATTAGTCTGAGAAGAAGGTTGAAAGACCTGAGCAGAGAGAAAGAGTGAGCGGGATTAACCACAGAAACACAACACTCAGCATCTCAGAGGGGAAAGAAAATCTCCACCGAGAAAGGTAATTCTGTGCTCCCTGCAAGGTAAAAGAGACTGGCAATAAACATGAACTAATTTCAGAACAGGAGTTCCAAGACCACTGTGTCATAGCGTTCAGTGGTGGAATAGACACATATACAATTGTGGATGTGAGATACCCAGAGCCACTTTCACTTTCACTTCTACTGGGACTGAAGGCAACCTCTTAAGGAGATACAGTGTCTGGGTAACCCTGGAACCATCCTCATTCCCAAACTAACAAACACTTTGATGTGCTGCCAACCAAGCCAAAGGAGTAAGTCACAACTGGGTACCCCAGACACATGGACATCCCTGAAGTAGGCAAGCCACTCTTTGGTCTCTGTGCATCATGGCGGATCCATTAAACCTGGTGGATCAAGAGTAACCATTTGGGGGAAAAGAAACACACAACTGAAAAGTTACACAGACTGTAGGGTTGGGATTGTTCAGTAGGCAGAAGACTGTGATGATCTGTATGATGGAAGGATCCAAAGAAAGACCACTCCATTGGAGTATTGAAAGAAAAGGAGGATATACCACCACACTGCAACTGCATATGCAACCATGGTGTTGCATGTGAAAGACTGTCTGCTATTTGCCAATACCTGAGGAATGTTGTTAGGTACCATCAAGTCAGATCTGACTCATAGTAACCCTATGTGCAACAAAGGAAAACACTACTAAACTATATTTAACAGTGTTTTTCTGCTATTCATAGAATTTTCAATGGCTAATTGTCTTCAAAGTAGGCTGCCAGATGCTTCTCCTTAGTCTGTGTTAGTCTAGAAGTTTAGCTAAAATCTGTCCACTATGTGTGGCCCAGCTAGTTTCTGAAATACCAATGACATAGCTTTCAGCATCACAGCAACACACAAACTCCCACAACACAAGTGACAACACTTGAAGGATCTGGAGAGGAGGTAGAACTTACTAAGAAGGACTTGGCTGAAAGACTCCTAGACAGAAGCAATCAGTGCTGTTTGGGTTATATTCATCCCATTTTTTTCATTTTGTTTCTATTCTTATTTATGTAGTTTTAAAAATTCTGAATTTTTTCTCTTTCTTTTTCTCTTCCTCCCTTTATTTGTTGTAGTTGTTGTTAGGTGCCGTTGAGTTGAGTCCAACTCATAGTGACCCTCATAGGGTTTTCAATGGCTGAATGTTTCGGGATTGCCTTGGGAGTGGGTTGCTATGTCCTTCTCCCATTTTGTGGTGCTGGGAATCGAACTCGGGACCTCAAAGACTACAGAGCAGCGCTCTACCAACTGAGCTAAATCCCAGCCCTTCCTTTATTTAAGCTTTACCGTTATTCTTCATTCTACTCATTAGTCAAAATTTAAAACATTTTAAACCATTGTCTGAGGTAATTGACAACAATACCTTAAATATATGCCAAATATATTTGTTAAAAAGGAGAACTTTCATGTTTGTGTTTGTTATACCTCTTACAATACTTGTATAACCATACAGAAGAAGCAGATTTATTTTTTTGCCATTTTTCTTACTCTCCAACACTACCTTTTCTGAAAGCTCTTCTTCCATATGCCATCAAACTTTGTTCTTTCCTCACTTCCCCCCCACCTGTCCATCTGACTTCCATTTCTCTGCTAATATGTTTACTATAATCAATATCTAACCCCCCAAATCACTCATCACTATAATAGTCTATCCCTTTCTATAGATAATTTCTTAAACAGTGACTGGTCTCAAGTAGGATTAGCTGTAATTCTAAGTGTGATTTGTTTAAAGTTATTACTGTAGCAGCAGACAACTTTGTTCTGATTGATATGGGCAATCAAGATCTGAAAAGAAAATGTTTATCCAAGGAAATTCCCAAGTAACTTAGACAAAAATAACCATACTAAGAAAGTTTCCAAACATACCCCTGTTGTTGCTAGGGGCCAACAAGTCATGTCCAACTTTATACTAGGCAATTTTTCTTTGTTATGTTCAAATAATTGCCTCCTGGTCCATGTGCAGATTCCTCATGAATACAATTAAATACTCTAGTATACCCATTCTTTGCAACGTTATCCATAATTTATTATGATCCACACAGTCAAATGCCCTTGCATAGTCAATAAAACATAGATAGACATCTTTCTGATAATCTCTGCTTTTGGATAATATTCATCTGATATCAGCATTGATGTCCTTGGTTCCATGCCCTATTCTGAATCTGGCTTGATTTTCTGTCAGTTCCCTGTTGATATACTGCTGCAGTAGTTTTGAGTGATCTTCAGCAAAACTTTGGTGTGTGTGTGATATTAATGATATCTTTCCATGATTTCCACATTTGGTTGGATCTCATTTCATGGAAATAGGCACAAATATGGATCTCTTCCAGTCAGTTCACTAGATATATGTTTTTTACATCTCTTGGCATGAACAAGTTAGCACTTCCAGTACTGCATCTGTTTGTTGAAATATCAGTTGGTATTCCATCAATTCCCAGGGCCTTTTGTTTCAACAATTCCTTCAAGACACCTACCACTTCAGTACAATTAGTTCCTGATCATATGCAAGCTCTTGACATGATTGGCCATCCAGAATTTCTTTTTGGTATAATGATTCTGTGTATCCCTTCCATCTTCTTTTGATATTTTTTGTGTCATTTAGTGTTTTCCTTGTGGAATCTTTCACTATTGCCACTCGAGGTTTGAAATTTTTCATCAATTCCATAGCTTGAGAAACACAGAGAGTTATTTCTTTTTGGTTTTCTATCTCCAACATTTGCACATGTCATTATAATATTTGATTTTGTGAGTTTTCCATACTGTGAGGGATTGTGTGGTGCTGTGATGCTGAAAGATATGCCACCAGTATCACAAATACCACCCAGGTCACTTATGGAGGATTGGTTTCACCTGAGCTTCCAGACTAGGACAGACTAGGTAAAAGGACATGGCCAACCTACTCCCAAAACAATTATCCATTAAAAACTCCATGTATAGCAAAGGATCACTGTCATATATTGTGCCAGAGAAGAGTTCCCCAGGTTGGAAGGCACTCAAAAGACATCTGAAGAATATGTCACGACTCAAAATGAGTAGGAACAACTATAAACATCTACCAATAATTGGAATGTGGAATATATGTAGTATGAATCTAAGAAAATTAGAAATCATCAAAAGGGAAATGGGAGACATAAACATTGATATTCTGGGCATCAATGAGGTAAAATGCACAGGCATGGGCCATTCTGAATCACATAATCATATGACCTAATATGCCAGAAATGACAGATTTAGAGAAATGAGGATATATTAATCATCAAAAAAGATACCTCTGGATCTGTCTTGAAGTACAATGCTGCCAGTGATAGAATAATATCCATTTGCATACAAGGAAGTCCAGTTAATATGACTAATATTCAAATTTATTCACCCATGACAAAGTCACAAATGAAGATTCTTACCAGCTTCTGCAATCTGAGATAGATCAAACATGCGATCAGATTGTAGTGATAATTACTGGTGACTGGACTGGAATAGAAAGAAAGAAGATGGCCTAGTATTTGAAAAATATGACTTTGGTGACAGAAATGATGCTGAAGATCACATGATAGAATATTATCAGAGCAGTTACCTTTTTATTGAAAATACTATTTTTCACTAACATAAACAGTGACTATATACATGGAATTCACCAGATGGATCATACTGGAATCAAATTACATTTGTGGAAAGAAACAATGGAAAAGTTCAATATCAAATGTCAGGCAAGTCCAGGTACTGATTTTGGATGAAACCATCAACTGCTCATATGCAGGTTGAAACTGAAACTGAAGAAAATTAGAACAATTATATAAGAGCCAAGGTATGACCTTGAGTATAGCCCACCTGAGTACAGACACCATTTCAAGAATAGGTTTGATGTGCTAAATACTAATGATAGAAGACCAGATGAGTTATGGGATGACTTTAAAGACATTATTCATGAGGAAAGCAAAGGTTATTAAAAAGACAAAAAAAGAGAAAAGACTAAATTACATATACAAAGTGTCTCTGAAATTTGTCCTTGAATGAAGATCACTTGAAGTAAAAGGAAGATACGATGAAGTTTAAGACCTAAACAGAAGATTCCAAAGGGCAGCTCAAGAAAACCAACTACGTAACTTAGAACCATAATAAATACTGAAAAGCAAGTAGGACAGCAAGATTCCTCTTAATGACCATAACCACTTAATATTTAGATAAATAATATTCAAATGCTGAAAATGCCAAAAAACTATAACAGCCTACTTATAAAAATGATAAATGGCTAGGTAAAGTGGCATGCATGTGTTATCTCTGTGACTCATAAGGCAGAGTCAGGAAAACCTCAAATTTGAGGCCAGAGGCAGGCTGCATAATTTAGTGAGACCTCATCTCAAGATAAAAATTTGAAAAGGGGCTGCAGTGCAGCTCAGTGGTAGAACACTTGCACATTATCTGTGACACCTTGGGTTCAGCTCCCAGTACCACTAAAAAACAAAGACAAAAATGATAAATAACCTCAAAGAAATCACAAATAAGCAGATGAATGCAGTTCAGACACTGAGTAAAATGATATTTAACTTGGAAGAACAATTCAGCAAAGAAATTGAAATATTTTTTTAAAAAATCCAATAGAAACGTGAAATTGAGAAAAACAATTAAAAATAAAAGTTACATTGGAAAGTAACACAAATAGACTGGATCAAGCAGAAGATAGACTATCAGGGACAGAAGACAAAGTCATAGAGTTTATTTATTCAGAGAGTAAGTAATGGAATAAAAATGAAAGAATCTGACCATAACTTTCAGAGGTTTTTGATAACATAATGTGTTATAGGCTAAGAATTCAGGGGACAAAAGAAGTAGCTGAAACTAAAATTAGCGGCATAGTAGTCCTATTCAGTGTAAGAACAGTTGAAAATTTTCCAAAACTAGGGGAAGAAACAGACATCCAACAACAGAAGCATCTAGAACGCCAATTATATTAGATGAGATTCTCTCTATATCGTATTATAGTTAGAATTCTAAAATTACAAAGCAAGGAAATAATTGTAAAGGATGCAAGAGAAAAAACTGAGCTCACCTAAAAAGGCAAACCCGTTAGAATAATACTTGACTTCACAACAATAAATTTAAAAGCCAGAAAAACATGGATATATTTCAATGATATAATCCAAATCCTGAAAGCAAATAAATGTGCACTAAAAATACTATGTCCAGCAAATGTGTCCTTTAAAATAGATGGAAAAATAAAGACCTCCAAAGAAAATCAGGGCTGGGATTTAGCTCAGTGGGTAGAGCACTGCTCTGCAGTCTCTGAGGCCCGGACTTCAATTCCCAGCACCACAAAAATGGGAGAAGGGCCTGGCAATCCACTCCCAATGCAATCCCGAAACAGTCAGCCATTGAAAACCCTATGAGGGTTGCTATGAGTCGGATACCGACTCAACGGCACCTAACAACAACAACAACAAAGAAAATCAAGAGCTTAATCATTTTGTGATCACCAAATCAGGATTGTAGGGAATGCTCAAGGAAATTTACATTAAAAAGAAAGAAAAAGCCAAATGCAAGAGCACAGAAATAAATAAAACTTATGAGTGGGATACATGAATAAATCAAAGTTTATAAAGAAGAAGGGATAACCAATTTAATAAACCAGCAAAATCCTAAAATAAACATGGACAAAGGAAAGAACACACAACACACAAATCTAATAGAACAACAACAACAAGAACTATGCAAAATACCAAAATCCTCTCAATATTTACCCTAAATGTAAATACTATTAACTCATTTAAATGACATTGATTGGCCAATTTAGTTAAAAAAGAAACCCCTTCTATTTGTGGCATCCAAGAGACCCTTCTGATTTTTAATGAAAAACATAAACTGAAACTAAAAAGTTGAAAAATGATATACCTAGAAAAAAGAAAAATAAAAGCTAGAAAAAAAGTAGGGTAGCCATATTAATATCTGACAAATTTGTCTTTAAAATTAATCAGAAGGTATAAAGCCACTACATATTAATAACAAGAACAAGCAAACAAGAGGACATAATGATACTAAATATTTATGTACCAAACACCGGTGTACCTCACTTCATAAAACAGACATTATTGGTCATAACTGAGCACATAGTTCCAGAAACAAAAATAGTGTGAGACTTAGTATCCTACTATCTTCAACAGAATGGTCATTGAAACAAAAATTAACACAGAAACTGTGGAATTAAACTAAACCATAGACTAACTGGACTCAATAGGTGTATACAGAATGTTCCAACAGATGTGGAATATACACTCTTCTCAACACTACATGATACATAAATGACATCTAGTTCATAATACTAGCTTCAAAAATACAAAAAAAAATCACATCATTCCTTGTATGTTATCATATTCAATGGTGAGACAAAGAGAGAGAGAGAGAGAGAGAGAGAGAGAGCGCAAAAAATAGAGAAAGCACTCAAATAAAATAAGAGATGAAAAATGAGTCATAACAATAGACACTAATCAAGTAAGATCATCATTGGACCATTTTGAGAGCTCGTATTCCCCTCAAAAAGTACAGAATGGATAAATTCCTTAATATATATGACATACCAAAATTAAATTCAGATGATATAAGTAAATTAAATGGAGCTATAACAAACAACAGAATTGAGACTGTAATAATAAAAAAAACCTGTCCAACAAAGAGGAGCCCAGGTCCTGAGGGGCTAACAGATGAATTCCATCAAACTTTTGAAAAATAAATATCTATCCTTCTGAAAACATGCCATTAAATAAAATGTAAGGTATGCTTCCAAAATCATTCTATGAAAGAAATATCATGCTGATACCAAAACCAGATCAAGACAAGACAAGAGAATGAAAACTATAGGCCAATTTCTCTGATGAACATTAATGGAAACTCTTTAATATAATTCTTGTAAACCAAATACAGCAACACACACACACACAAAGATCATATGCCATGACCAATGGGCTACATTCCACAGATGCTAGTCTGGTTAAATATATGCAAATAAATTAATGTAATGCAACCCATCAATAGACTCAAGACGGAAATCACATGAGGATCTCAATAGATGCAAAAAAAAAATCCTTTCAACAAATTCAAAACGCCTGAAGAAACTGGAACAGAAGAAACATAATTCAACATCATAATAATCATATATGTTGATCCAACATTACACAAAATGGGAAACATTGAAAACATTCCAAGCTTAGGTGCAATACAAGGATGTCCACTCTCTCCTGTCTTCTTTAATATAGTGATTGAAGTCCTAGCCAGAGCAACCAGGGAGGAGAAAGAAATAAAAGGGATACATTAAAAAATGAAGAGGACCAATTATCCCTATTAGCAGAAGACATGATCCAATACTTACAGAATTCTAAATATTCCACTAGAAAACTCTTAGAGTTAATTAGCTCATTCAGAAAGTAGCAGAATCTAAAATTAACACCCAATAATCAGTAGCATTCACATAAACCAGTAAAATATAGGAAGAGAAAGAAATCAAAATAATAATCCCATTCATAATAGCCCATCAAAATTAAATATTTAGGAACTAATCCAACCAAAAATCCTAAAGGCCCACAAATCAATGAAGACTTTAAAACACTAAAGAAAGAATTAAAGAAGACACTAGGAGAGGGAAAGAACTTCCTTGCTCATGATTCAAAATAATTAATATTGGGAAAACGGTTGTGCTACCAAAAGTAATCTGTAGATTCAATGCAATCCTCATCAAAATTCTAATCATATATTTCACTTAAATAGAAAGAATCCTAAAATTCATATGGAAGCACAAAAGACCACACATAGCCAAAACGATCCTAACAGCAAAAGCCATGCAGGAGGCATAAAAATATCTAACTTCAAACTATACTACAAGGCCATAGTGACAAAAGCAGTTTTGACACAAAAACAGGTATGAAGACCAATGGAACAAAGTGCCAGATGTACATCCATGCAGCTATTGCTATGTAAACTTCCACAAAGCTACCAAGGAGATAATAGGAAAGGAGATAGCCTTTGCAACAAATGTTACTAAGAAAACTGGATATCCATGTTAAAATAATATCCATATCTAAAAGACATATATCTCTTGGCCTGTATGAAAATCAATTCAAAGTGAATCAGTGATTTCAACATAAAACCAGAAATTTTGGAAATACTAGAAGCAAATGTAGGGAATACATTCCAGAACATAGGCATAGGCAAGTACTTTCTTACAAGAATACAATAGCCTAGGAAATTTCACCAAGAATTGACAAATGGGGTTACATGAAATTAAAAGATTTTTAAGCAAATAAAATAATTATTAGAGTAAAGGAGAAAGTTCACAGAATAGGAGAAAAGCCTTGTGTCCTATACATCTGAGAGAGGGTTAATATCTAGGACATACAAAAACTTAAGAAATTAACCACCAAAGTAGCAAACAATCTAGTAAATAAGTGGGCAATGGAACTGAACAGATAGTTCTCAAAAGAAGAAATACAAATGCCCAAAATATATGAAAACACATTCAATACCTTTAATCATCAGGGAAATACAAATCAAAACTTCACTGAGATGTCATCTCACCCTAGTCAGAGTGACTAATATTAGCAAAGAACAATAAATGCTGTAGAGGATTCAGGGAAAGAGGCACTTTTTTATACTGCCGATGAGGCTATAAATTATTTCAGCCATTATGGAAATCAGTATGGAGGTTTCTTAGAGAAGTAAAAGCAGAACTTCCATATGATACAGCTATATCACTTCTAGGAATATACCTTCAGGAAGATAAGTCATCATAGCACATGAACCCCTGCACCTGTATGTTTACTGCAGCACTATTCACAATTGAAAGTGTATGGAATCATCGCAGATCTTCATCAATAGATGATTGGATTTAAAATGTAGTGTAAATACATAATGAAATATTTGTTAATAAAGAAGAATGAAATTATATTAGCTGTAGCAAAATAGATGGAACTGGAGATCATCATTTTAAGTGAAACAACCCAGACTCAAAAAGAGAAATACCACATGTTCTAACTCATATGTGAGAGCTAGATCTAACTTGAAGAAAAAATATATATACACACATGTGTTATATATATATACATATATATGTATATGTGTATATGTATATATGTATATGTACATATATATGTGCACATATATGTGTGTATATATGTATATATACATACATATATATACACACACATATATATATATATATAGTGAAACATTATGTCACCCATTATGAGGGGTGAGGATAATAGCAGGAGGGGGAAGGTGATGGGAAAATGGGCGGGGAAACAACATAGAGGGAGAGAACAAAAATGCAGGATGCGATTGTGTGAAAATCCCACAATAAATATCACTTTACTGTGTGTGATTTAAAAGAAATTATGCTATATCAGGAAGAGAGAGAGAGAGAGAGAGAGAGAGAGAGAGGAAGTGATGGAAGAGGAATATGTGCCAATCACATGATATTTATGTATGGAAATATAATAAAATCCATCATTTTGCACAATGAATATACACTAATTAAAATAAATTGTCATGGGCAGAAGAAGCTATTTTGTCAGGTCAATGACCTTTTGGTTTTACAAGTTTGAAATCCTGCTGCAAAACCTACCCCTGAAGAGAAACATTTGACCTTAAAATAGAGATGATGATATTTATGACTGCACAAATGATCCCTAAATCTCCTCCCTTCTAGCCATGCAATTAACAAGCAATTTCTCCCGTCTCTCTGTAAATGCCCCCACTAACAACCAGTTGGCAAAGGTGATATGAACTCATTGCTCTTGGTCTAGGAGTTGGTCAACCACACAATGAAGCCTTTTTTTTTTTTTTTAAATCTGGTTCTCATAATATTGGTTTCCATGTGGGAAAACAGCAAATTCTTATTTTATATCAACATGAATTTCATTAAAGATTTTCTCCTAGTTTCCTGACACTCAGCTCAGAGTCTTTGTGGTTTTCTCCCCTGCAGATTTCTATTCCTTTTAGTAGACACTGAAATATGTTCTTTCCTCTCATTTTATTGTTAGTATCTGTTTGAATCCTTAATCCAAGGTAGACTCTCTTTCTTGCTCGCTGTTTCTCTAATGCCCCATCTTCCCTCCCTCTTTCTCTGAAATGCAATAAAATTTGTCATTTGTTTGTGAAGTCCTCCTATTTACTATGCATTCCTTTATCTATTACTATGCTCTTATTTCATAGTGTGTTGGCTGGTACAGAAGACAAAACATTATGCCCTGACTGGCATATTGAACCATAAGTCCTCCATTGAATTGCAACACCCTAATCACATTGCTTTTTATTGCACATTTCCAAATGAAATGAATTACCCATTCAACAATTGATTGCTTGAATAATTCAGTAATGCATTCTTACTTGTCAAATATAGCCTCAAAACAAAAAAGAACAAATAAACACAGGTTTTAGGAGTCATCACTGTTTTCTTGTATCTCCTCTGAAATTCAGTAGACATGCAGTGTGATCAAAAACTGAAGTGAATTTTTAAATTGAGAAAAGTATTAAAGTGAAAGACACATTGCCTTTAATTCTCAAAATACTTCTGCTAGTCTTAAACCTATGTATCCCATCATTCTTGTGACTTTCTGAAGCAGTTCTGGAAGTCCTCTTTCATGAGTGTCCTGGCTGCCTTGATGTCCAGAATGGATTCAAAAATTTTACCTTTCATGGTCATTTTAATCTGAAGAAGAACCAGAAGTCACAGTGCTGAGTCTGTGGATGAGGACTCATCATAATGTTTTTATTCCACAGATATTGCCATACCAGAAGCAATGTGTAACCTGGAACATTGTCATGGTGCAGGGTGAAACCATTTGACTGTTTCTTAGGCTGTTTTCTATGAACCTCTTTTCTAAATACTCTAATAAGTCTATATCATTTTCAGAGTTCCCCATTAGATGGCACTTGGCCACAGTATTCATTGTGTTTCTTTTTGATCATGCCTCATTTATATTCCGATATTCATGAGACATCTTATTTGTAAGACATGACCATTGATTTTATTCAATAGCTCAGATAAATTTAGCAACATATAATTTGATTATATACAAATGATAAAGCAGAAAAACAGAAACCACAGCATCTCTGGGAATATATTAAAGCTTATAGACCTATGTGAGAGAAAGGATAATAAAACACAGGTCTTCACATCTAGCTTAAGAATCTATGTTAGTTTTCAAAAGCTTATACAGAACTCTTTCTAGAATCTCCCTATATACAGGTAAAGTAATCACAACAGAATTGACAAAACCAAACTTTACTTCTTATTTGCACCAGAAAGCCTAGTAACGTAGCATTTCCATTTATCTCAACAATCCTATTACAAAGAGGATAAGTCATATTTTTAAATTTAAATCTATGATTTATGTACCATATACTATACTGAAAATGATACACATATATATTTAATGTAGACAAATCTATCAGATTTTAATATCTTCTTAATCTGTGACTTGCATCACATATTTCTATATCAAATGTACTAAAATAGATGTGATTACAGTATTGTTGTCTCTTCAATATTTTAAATTATTAAATTAATTTTAAACATCAGAAAATCCTTATGAAAATAACAGCCCATCTAAATACAGCCACAACATGCATCAAGTGCTATATACAGTAGAAAAGTAAGAAAATAAAAATGTAATGAAGTAAGCTTTAATATTAAATTAATATTTAATTGAGGAAAAGACCATAGATTTTAATATTAGTTATAATGGGAATGCTGTCTTTTGATAATCAACTTGCCACTCCCAAGCCCTGCAAATACAATCATAATAAATGAAATGATTTTGCAAGGAAGTCATTACTAGCAAGAGTGCTGTGAAGCTTCTTTTAGAAGAAAGCGGAAGAAAAGACTTTATCTGATCCTGTTAAATATGTCAGCCAGGAGAAACAGAACAATAAAATTAATAATGTGTTCCCTGATAATACAGGAGCAAGCTGAAAGATGAATCAGATTGGATGGCAGATAGTAAACCTGAAAACATCGGAATGGATAACAATAAGACCAAAAAAAGTGTTCCTGAAAGACAAATAAGTGAAAAAAGTGAAAAATAATAATGAGTACAATGATGGTGATTTAGGGGATGTGGAGAGGCTTATCTTTAAGAGATATGAAGGAATGATGAATGCCTAAGTTTGTTCAAAGTTGAGTATGAGCTAAATCAGAAAATAAAAAAAGTAACAAAAAAATCATATTATTATTGGTGCTACATGTTGTAAATCAAAGGCTGAAAGAGGCCTTAAAGTTTTAAAACAACAACCTCTACAGAATCTTTCCTAAAGAAACAACCCCTATAACCATCCATAATGCAGACTATATAGTGAAAGTGTTAAGAGACATATGCTAGTCTACACAAAAGCCACAAATTTATAATGATGAAAAAAGACAATCTATGTAATTATCTCAAGTGCTTCTGACTTACCCTTATGAGGTACTCGTTTGAAGAAAACTTTGGAGGAACTTATTCTTAAGCAAGGTATTAACCACAAAGCAGAAAATAAGGTTGAGCCTTGTTCAGCATAGATCAATTTGTACCGGTCTTAGCCCACATTTCTGAGAACATGCTAGATCCTGCTTGGGATCTTACTTGTAAAAAAAACAATGACAATAAAAAACTATGGCAAAAGTAGCAATTTTAGGTAATTCTTATCTATTTATACCATTTTCCCCTATATGTTTGGATACTAGAGGAAAAGTCACATTATCTTTCAAATATTTTCATACTTACAAGCACTTGTACACAATTCCCAGTATGCTATTAGAAAACTTTATATTTATTGCAAGTATATTGATCTAAAAATCAAAGTTCCACTGACTATTCTTTTCCACACATAATATTAATTAAATCCTGGTTCATACCTGTGATTCTGCTTCTCTTATAGCAATAGAAATTATTTCATAAGTAAACAAAACAAAGCACCCTATGCCAACAGCCACCATCTATCATGGGACAAATGAATGAAGGATAGACCATAGACTTTCTAGTGTATCTTGAATAATTTTACATATTTTTTATCTTCACTCTATCAAAGATAATCTCAGGATTCTTGACATCCAGTTATGCATACCAGCATTGCAACTTTGAAGAGACTTGATTTCTTCATGCCTTGATTCTCTCCAATTATTTTATGTTTATTATATATTTTCTTTAATATACTAATCCCGAGCCCTGTGATTGAGCATCTAGAATATACTTTTATATAGCATTTTCTGTGTGTGTATGGTACCGGTGAGTCTAACCTAGAGCCTCACACCTGCTAAGCAAGTGTTCTACCACTGAGGTGCACCCCAGACTCTTTGTTGCCTTTTTTCTTTTTGAGGTGACATCTCACTAAGTTTCACAGGCTGCCCATCACCTCAAATCTGTTATCCTCCTGCCTCAGCCTCTCGAATCTCTGAGTTTTTGGGATTACAGGTGGGCATCACAGCACCTGGCTAATAGGATTCCTTAGTTTAGGGTTCGCTGAAAAAGTGTGTCTGTATGGGGGTGTGTGTGTGTATGTGTGTGTGTGTGTGTAAATTGAAATGGAGTTTAATGCTACTGATTTCTTGGGAAACTTGTCTGTGTCAACAAATTTCTGTTGGGAAACACTAAGAGAATGTCCATTCACCTTAGGTAGAGATGACACAGATAAACCAAAATAAGGATTAAGTCAAATCCAATTTGGTAAATCACGAGTGTATTGGGGTTGCTTTCAGGGCTGTATGTGACTCATGGAGAGAATTTGTGGTCAGTGATACCACATTGATATTCCTCTGAGGACTTCCCACTAAGGTGCACCACCAAAGAGGCCTAGCCCCTGACAGTTGTATACCACATATATAACTTAGAATCCCATGTTGGTGGGGCAAGAGGAAATGGTGATTGGCACTTTAGGTTGACAGTTTTATGGCAGTCTCCTAAAGGTCTCACAAGGCCCTTGTGGCCTTCCTTTCTCCCTCTCTCGAAAAAGGGTATGTTAATAGCCACATGAACATTGGCCTAACTCTATGGTTTACAGTTTTGCTTATTTTGCTTCTGTGACTGGGGCAAGGTATCCTAGGTCTACAGGTATTCTGTTTCAAGATGATGACGGTCACAACCAGCTTGAAGGAACCAACTACACCGGAGAAAAGAATACAAAGAAGTACACTACCAAGTTGTCAATTTTTCACTGCAGGAAAAGAGATAGAGCCCGACATTTGGCATGGAGGATATACTGGGAAGGATTGCACAAAGACAGTATTTCAAAGGATGTAACAGAGAGGAAATTATCAGTAAGATGTGTAACTCTTGCCCCACAACTATCAAAGTTTATTCTGCATGAAATGAATTCCCTCACAGTTTTAATACTGGTCATTTGAAACCTTCAGTCACCTAGGATTTGACAGAAAAAGCCAGCAGTAAAATTCTATGCTTTGGTACTACTTTTTGGAAGAACTGGGAGGAGCTGGGCTTTAACCCTTGAGGGTGGGACTGCTTGGGCTTACACATGATTACTTTGTTTGCTGAAATAAGATGAGAAAGTCAAAATTAAATTCTGAGCCATGTTGTATAACATAATGTCTCATATTCAGCAACATCTTTAATTCTTCTGTTTGCTGGTTTTAGAGGTCCTGCACACTGGGTCAATTTTTCAAATTATTTTATGCTTTCTATACTTAGAAATGGGCTGGGATTTAGCTCAGTTGATAGAGCACTGTGCTGCAGTCTCTGAGGACCAGAGTTCAATTCCCAGCACCGCAAAAATGGGAAAAGGGCCTGGCAATCCACTCCCAAGGCAATCCCGAAACAGTCAGCCGTTGAAAACCCTATGAGGGTCACTATGAGTCAGATGCTGACTCCAGGGCACCTAACAACAACATGCCTAGAAATAGCCATACCGCTGTGGCATTGGAACCCATCAGATCTCAGAAGCTAAGCAGGGTCAGGCTTGGTTAGTACTTGGATGGGAGACCTCTGGGGAACACCAAGTGCTTTAGGCTTGGGAGAAGGACCCAGCAACACACTCCCAAAAATCAATCCGCCATTGAAAGCCTTATGAATAACACAGAAGCACTGAAATAGTGTTTCACCTGTTGTATGCAGCAGCGTCACTATGAGTTGTATACTGACTCGATGGCACCTGACATAGCAACACCAATCCCTAGAAATTTGAATCCTGATATTCAAAACTTTTTGTGACAGAAATAAAATCTTGTGAGTTAGTATTTCCATTCTATTGCCATTTCTGTATGAGTTGAACAAATCAGTAACTCCACTCACCAAAAACAAACTTCTTTGTTGTCCTGAAAATCTGAGATTCTTCAATCCCATGGAAAAGTGTGTAAGTGCAAAATTTTCAAGTATATACCCATGAAATGTATGGAGTGTAATCTTCTAGTCAGAAGTTGATTTTTCTAATCATATTCAACACTGAATAAAATTTGCTTGATATAGAGGAATGAAGATGGTAAAAGGAAGGAATCTGTAGAGATTTGGGGGAAGCCATGTGTGTTCTTCCATGTTCCTCCTGAGCAGAAAAAAATCTATTTACAATTCTTATTCATATTTTGCCATTTTAAGTCCTTGACAATAAACAATCTCATGTCTTATACATTTAAGGATTATCAAAAGCAAGGATTTATCTTTGATGCCAAAGCAAGGATTTATCTTTGATGCCAGATTTAAACTTTGATAATCCCCTGAAAGCTCAATGTATCTCTGGATTTAGTCTTGTGTGATCTAATCCATAGTATTATTTAAGATAGTTCACATGAGGTATGATAATATAAAACCAAAATCAACCAATCAATTAATTTATAAATTAAAGCTTACCTATATTACTATGCCTGCAGCCATAGCCCTATGGCATCCGATCCCGTCAGATCTCGGAAGCTAAGCAGGGTCGGGCCTGGTTAGTACCTGGATGGGAGACCGCCTGGGAACACCAGAAGCTGTAGGCTTGGGAGAAGGACCTGGCAACCCCCTCCCAAAAAATCAATCTGCCATTGAAAACCCTATGAACAGCAGAGAAGCACTGACAATAGTGTTTCCCCTGTGGTACAGAGGGTCGCTATGAGTCGGATACCGACTCGACGGCACCTAACACCAACAACAATACATTACTATTCTACTTGTTTAGATACTTCTTCCAAAGACTATACATGTATATAATCTAGGATATATATTTTTGACATTGAATTATTCTGCAATTTGTTTATTTTATTATTTTATTTTATTTTACTTTGTGGTACTAGGAGTTGAACCCAGGGCCTCATGCTTGCATGGTTTCTAAGTGCTGTAGCACTGAGCTGTACTCTCAGGCTTTTATTTATTTATTTATTTTTTGTGGTACACAGGGCCTAGTGCTTGGTTGCTTTGCAAGTGCTGGACAACTGAGCTGCACTGCCAGCCCATTCTTTTTTTACTTTTTGAGACAGGGTCTAGCTAAGTTATGCAGAATGCCCCTGGTGTCCACTTGTGATCCTCCTGCCTCCGCCTCCCCCCCCCCCCCCCCCGCTGGGATTACAGGCCTGCACTACCCCGCCCAGCTCTTTTTTTACCTTTTTGATGCAGGGTCTTGCTAAATTACCCATACTGCCTCTGGTCTCAAATTTACAATCTTACTACCTCTGCTTCCGGAGTCACTGGCACTACAGGCATGTGCCACCATGCCTGGTTTATCCCCCAATTTATTACTTTAAGGATTAACAAAACAAAACAAATCAAAATATGCCAATACATTTTCTTCTATTCTGTTCTTGTAACTTTACTATATGTTTGAGAACAATAACTATGTTTCAAAATTTATAGGTCTACTAAGCCTTCAGAACATTCTTTTAAAATACATGAGCATATGTGTAACATTTTCTAAACACATACTTTCAGAAATTGCTTTATAGTCTCAGTTTATCTAATATAAGTCAAAAATAAATTTAGAAAAAGGTCAGTGTAATCAATAGAATAGACACCACAGTGTTTTTAATACTAGAAGCATTATTTATCCAGTTACACTTCTTTTATACATTCCAATATTTAAAATTATAAATTACTTTATTTTTATGCTCATTTCAATAAAAATACAGAACTTGATCTGCCTAATCCATTTTTCATGAAAATCTGAAAAATAACATTTTATAGTTTCCTTCAATAATAGATTAATTAAAAGGTAAACTGCCAATATGAAACCTATATTTTCTTTCCAATAGTAAATTAAGTATGCTTATTGAAATTTATGACAAAATATAATCATCTCTAACTGTAACTTGAAAAAATTTTTTCAATACATTTTAAAGATAGTTCTTGATATATTAATGGGTTGTTATGTATCATCATCATTTAATTTTATTTCCCTTGAGTAAAAGTGGCAGAGCTTTTATATCTCATACGAGAAAGAGAATATTACATCAGAAATGCCAAATTTCTACCTTTATATTGATATGGATTTGGTTTGGTTTTTCTCCTACTGAGCTGTGTCACTCTTTCTGAGCTTTTGTAATTTATCTTCAATTTCAAGAGTAACTTGCCATTTTTCCAGAGCTAAAAAAAAAAAAAAAAGGAAGCCATAGATACTCCTTATCTCTTTAGCATTTATCACACCATATCCATTTTTTCTATGGAACTATCAAAGAAAAATTGTACCTGATAGAGTTAGACAGGCAAGGCTTTATTCAATACTGCACATAAGTGTAGAGAAATGAAATTCAGTTCCTCTGAAACAAAAGGCTGTACAAAAGAAAGGCTGTACAGATTTTCTAGAGAAAATCTGGTAGTGGGAGCACACAGACACAAAGAACACTCTGACCTGTCCAGGAACAAGTTTATTTGAGAGCAAATGAGTGCAGGGAACTGGCTCAGGCAGTACCACACCCGAGGATATGGCTGCACCCAGCTGAGTGAGGCTAGGGGTTTTATAGGGCTGATAAGTCCTTGGTGGGAAATGTAGGTAGGGGGAATTTTTCTGGACAATTGGCAGACCATTGAGTCATTTCTGTCTAGCCGTCTGGTTATTGATACCAGAGATATTCTGACCTTGGGGGCCACATTGTTTCCAATGTCTGGCTACCTGGTCTTTGGTATGTGGAACATTCTAATCTCAGGTCCCTGTCTGGGGCCTCTTTGTTCTCAGTCACAGAGGTTTTTCCATTTCTGGGGTACTTCAGAAAATTACTAGAAGAAGTTATTGGCACATTGGTCAATGAGATGTGTTGAGTATATTGAGAATTCCTGTTATTTTCATTTGAATTTTTTTTCACTGTGATTAGCCCAACTTGGAACTATGGAGACCAAGTTACTAGGCTCCCACAGAAAGTGGAAGATGAAGGTGTCATCTGTCCTGAGGATCACTTTTTAAAAGTGACATCCAAGTCCTTGAGAGAAAACTTTAGTTACAACACTAGAAAGAGGTTTAAAAGGAGATTTACATTATCTTTCAAAGGGTCAGAGTAAGAATTTACAATGATAAATTTTCTAAAGTGAATGCTACATGAGAACAGTGTGTCAAAAACCTATAACCAGGAAGAAATCTGCTAAAGTTTGATCAAGCTCAGGAAAATATTAAATCTGTCTTGGTTTCAACCACTATATTATTATGAATTTGACCTACAAACTCTACCTTTCAAACTCATCCTATTTATTTATTTATTTATCAATCTCATTGCCATTTTTAAAGTTCTGGCTATCATTATCCACCACTTAGCTTCTTGTAGTAGACTTCTCTTTGTTTTACTTGATGTAGCTATTCATATATCTTGTATGCATACCTACACTCCACCAAATTAGTGTTTATAAAATCACTGTAATATTCTTTCTAACATGCAAATCAATTCATGTTCTCCTTTATAAGCTGGTCCTTGTATCATCTCCTGTTTATGCCCTGCCAATATCATTGTTGTTCAATAGCTGTATGGAATTAGTTCTAGAACCTCAGGGGATACCAAAATCTGTGAACACTCAAATCATTTATATAAAATGGTGGATCTTTTGCATACAAATTAAGCACATCCTTCCATATTTTTTCAGTCTGCTCTGGATTACTTGTAATACCAATATAATGAAAGTTCTATGCAAATGGTTTCTATACAGTATTGTTTATAAAATAATGACATGTGGGGTGAGGTGGCACACACTTGTAATCCCAGTGACTCCAGAGGCAGAAGCAGGAGGCTTGAGAGTTCAAGGTTAGCAGCAGCCTGTGTAGTTTAGGGAGACCCTGACCTAAAGTATAAAGTAAAAATATGGGATGAGGGGGAAGCTCAGTGGTACAGCACTCCCAATGCCAATGGGGAAAAAAAAGTAAGTTTGTACATGTTCAGTATAAATGCAATTTTCCCCTTTGTTAGTAAATGATGATAGGGTACAGAGTAGTACAGCATTGGCTTTTTCCGTTATGCATCATTTCCATCACTTCTGGCAACACTTTTATTAACCCACAAAGTTTATGGAGCCTTATGTCTAATATGTAGTAAAACTCAAATGCTTATTTGGGTTATGTTCCCCTATTTTCCCATGTACTTATGAAGTTGTATCATTTACATTGAGGTTTTCCTCTCCATTTTTATCCCTCTACATTTTTTCTTCTCCTCATCCCACCTTCCAAAATCTTCACTTCCCTGTGCTAGTCTCTCCTCCTTCTTTCTACACTTTGTATTATCCCTTCAGACAGTGAAAATCCTATGAGGGTTGCTATGAGTTTAACCTGACTCCACAGCACTTAACAACAACCACAAATGATCAAAATAATATTGCATTTCCCATTTTACATATTATGTTATCAGTCTGGGCATTAACATTTGAATCATTCCAGCATATAGGACCCTTCATTAATTCTTTCTGTAGTTTTCACCTTGTTTTGCATATTAGGGAAAATTGAAGCCTACTAAGTGTAGTAAAATATCAGCTCGGAAATAACTAAATCTACTATATACTTTTAAGTGTTAATATGAGTTTTAGAAAATGGCATATTATTTCAGAAATATAAGTGCAGTATGAGCTGAGTAGTCTGAAAAGAATATTGACATGTCTACTATTGTCATTTAAGAAGAATTTGATGGAATTTAAGATACTATTCTGCTTTGTCATTATAAAAATATTTTTAAACCATAAATGATATTCATTCTTAAATACAAAAGAGATTTGTAGTATTTATATTTTTATTGTTCTGCAAATAAAATACTAGGATCTATGGTCATTTTATTCTATTAAAGAATTGAGGATAGTGCATTTTACATGTGTCTGTACACATATACATATCTTAGATTTTTGTTTGTCTTATTTTATTTTGTGAGCTGGAGATTGAACCTAGGGCCATTGGCATGGTAACCATGTGCTGTACCACTGATGTATGATGTTATTCAGCATTCTGCCACTATGATATAATACCTGAGAAAATAAACTTATAATGAGAAATAGTTTATTTTGGCTCATGGTATGAGAAGGACTTCAGTGCATGCTTGC